>CM035806.1:4256126-4312521 GCA_020466095.1 Chlorops oryzae | reverse complement strand
TTAAAATTTTTAATTTTTCTCTAAAAAAATAATTTAAAAAAATTAATTAAAATAAGTTTTATTCCCAACGCGGTAAACCAGGAAAATTCAATAACCAAAATAAAGATTTATTTTGCCGTAGTCGTTCCCGTTTTTTAAATGACATTACAATTCTATTTCCCATACCATAATTAGCTTCAGTACCAAATTCAAAACGTTGGTTTGCTAAACGAATGTTTCCCGTTGTAGTAGACGCTACCAACTTTCACTAAACCTATAGCGTTCAGAACTGAATTCAGTCCGTTCGGTTCCTTTTAAACAATGTTGACGGTATGTGTAAACGGGCGTATTCAGGGGTGTCACAGAAACCGATAGCTGTCGGAATTGAAATTTTAGTCGACTGAATTTTCATATATTATTCATAGACATCCGGATAAAATTCAAAACCAAAAAAACAACAAAATTTCTAAATTCTGTATGAAATTTCGATCGGTTTTAATTCCGATTCCGACAGCTATCGGATTCTGTGACTGACTTGTTGTTGGCAGCAGTGCTACCGTATGACGACAAATTTTGCCGTTTGGCTACTTTTCAAATGCGAAGCTAGTTTTTTGTTGCCATAGATATTTTGTTTAGGCCAACGATAACTTGGCTTAGAAATTGGTAAAATAAAAAAATAAAAAAACTTTTAAAGCCAGAGTTTCATTTGGACCGAAATGTTTGTTTATTTAAGCAAGAAAGTATGTAAATGTGGATATTTTATTACAATGAAAAGAAAAATTACTTATACAAATTTATTTAAGATCGCAATTCCCAACAATGTTCTTCTCCATTGTATAGCCTGGAATCAAGAAGAAGGCTATATTGCAGTTTGCGGCACGGAAGGTTTGCTGAAGGTGCTCAAACTAGAACCAGGTTGGCGATAATTCCACATTTTTATGAAAGATTTTAACGCAATTCGTTGTATGGACCAATACCATGCCATTAAAGGATGTTCTTTTTATACCTTTTCCGAAGGAAGGGTATATTAAGTTTGGCACGGTGTATGTAACATACCAAAGGAGTCGCGTAGATATAACATTATATATATATTCTTGTCAAGGGACAAGAGAATCGATCTAGCCATGTCGTTTCTGTCTGTCGGTCACACTTAAGTTTTTCGTAATTTACTCCTAAGCATGAAAGAATCATATTGAAATTTGGCATGGATTCAACCAGGTAAATGTCCGAAAAACTGCATACAAATTTTTTTCGTAGTCCTTCTTGGGTCGTGGGAAGTGGTTCAGAAGTTTCAAAAATCACGATTCTTAACGTTTTTCGTGGATAATTTTTTTACTATACATCCCACTTTTGAAATTTGGTGAGTGTAAGTACTATGTTGACTTAAGCTTTCGCTGAAAAAAAATGCGACATCGTATTTTTGGTCATATCCTACACATTGAAAAAAAATTTTCTCTTATTCTCATATCTGTATACAAAAATGATTTTTTTTTTTTTTGCCTTCTGTTGTGTATTTTGCCGCCAAATAAAGTCGTCACTTAGGTTAAAATTTGGCCATGACACCATTCGCAAATTCGCGAAAATTTTGATTTTCATTTTTAATTGAGGATTTCGCAGTAAACAAAATGACCTTTAAGGGTTAAAATTTGTCAAGAACCATCCGCGAAAATTCACAAAAATTTGTTTTTACTATTTTGAATTGAGGATTTGCAGCTAGACAAATTGTCCTCTAACTTTAAAACTTGACCATGCCCACCACCGCGAAAATTTTGTCTTAATATAATCTCCATTTTAGAAGCTAAATCGAAGACAGATAAGGTATAAATAGATATCCCTTTGAACAACGAAACGGCAGGAATTTTTGTTAAGGTAATGTTTTAACATATTTAGGCTGAGGAAAAGGTATGTTGCAATCGGCTTGCCGATTAAACTTCTTTCTTTTCCATTTTATACTTGCTGCTGTTGTTGTATCCAAGCCTTTATATTTCCAGGATGAAATTCAACTTCATGAAATTTTTTTTTATATTTTTGGCTGTTGTTACTGATAAATGACTGATGATTACTTAAAGTTTCTTAAGCATGGAAAGATAATTTCAAGCGAGAGATAGACCAATGACAGCGAGCAGTATTTGAGCTCACAGAAGGCTTGAACGGACGAAATATTAATTGCGACAATTTTTTCCACTGGTTTCAACGATTTAAGAAATCCATAAAATGCTTTTTCCAGCTTCGAATGGTCAAACCAAAGGTGGTCTTGCAGCTGTCACGAATCTCTCCATGAATCAAACATTAGAAGGTCATAAAGAGGCTGTGAAAGTGGTTACATGGAACGATGTACAACAGAAGCTAACCTCCTCTGACATTGATGGTGTCATAATTGTTTGGCAGTTATACAAGGGATCATGGTATGAAGAAATGACCAATGATCGCAAGAAATCAACGGTCAATGGTATGTGTTGGACTTCAGATGGCTTGAAGATTTGTATTGTCTATGAAGATGGTGCTATAATAGTGGGTAAGTCAATGAAAAAAAAAAAAAAAAGAGGATTAATAAGAAATAGATTTAAAAAATGTGAAAATTTTTTAAAGGTTCCGTCGATGGCAATCGCATATGGGGTAAGGAACTTAAAAATACTCATCTGACCAATGTACAATGGAGTCCGAATAATAAACTTATTCTCTTCGGTTTGGCTATTGGAGAATGTCACATATACGATAGCCAAGGAAATTTTGCAGTGAGTTCGTTTTACGTTTGAAATCTTAACGCTTTACCAATCAATTCTCACGATATTATTTTCGCAGTTAAAATTAAACATTCAATGTGTTCCGCTCTCATCGAATCGTCAATTCCGTATTGGTGGAATTCATTGGTTTAATAAACGATCTCCAGCTAATCGCCCGGTTTTGGCTATTTGTTATGAAAGCGGAAAGGTTCAGTTAATGAGAAATGAGAGCGACGAAGGTTTGTGAAAACTTTTCATATCCTCTAACATAATGTAACTCCTTTCCTGGTAGATCCTGTGATTTTGGATGTCGCAATGCGTATTGCAGATTGTAAATGGAATCATGATGGCTCAGTACTTGCGATATGCGGCTTACTTATCGACGTCATGACCAAATCGAAGGATTCGAATCAAGTGAATTTCTACAATTCGAACGGAAAATTGCTGCGGACTTTAAAAGTTCCGGGCACACAAATCACTTCGGTTTCATGGGAAGGAAAATCACTTCGGATTGGCATGGCCGTTGATTCTCATATTTATTTTGCGAACGTACGACCGGATTATATTTGGTGTTACTTTGAAAAAACAGTGACTTTTTTAAACAGCACTAATGCCAGTGGCCATGCACGCGATACGGGTCTTAATATGGTGACCTTTTGGAATACGAATTCCAATCAGGTTAGTTATTTTTTACTTTTCTTTAATTTTTGGGTAATAATAAAAAAATATTTTTTTATTTAGAGTTTTTTGAAAGAAATTGAGCCAGTAGTTGGAATGGTCGCCTGCAATGAACATTGTGTTATCGCTGTAGAGTGCGTTCTTAATGTTCCCAATGACATTGGCGAGTTAGCAAAGGATAGCAAAGTTACTGAAGATAAAACGTTATCAATTGCTGCTGTGTAATTCTATTGGCACTACTGTAGATTGTGAGTAAACAGAACAGTTTATTTTTATCCCCTTAAATATTGAATGAGAAAATGTGCATCAAGTTAGCTTGCACTTTTTCGAATTTCCCGAAAAAAAATTATTGTGCTGTATTGTGCCCAGTTTGTGCTATCATGTGCCGTTTCGAAAAAAAAAAAAATCCTCAAGGGATGCCATTTTTATGAGGAGGTCCTTTTTGTCGTGTCAAGTTAGCCGGTAATGAGTCTTAGCTCTAGGATGTTGCTAATCCACGAGCTGATTGTTGGGTCAATTCTTGCGGCAGAGAGCTCCTTTGTTATGGCGTCTCTCGTTACAATATTCAAAAATGAAGTCCCGGCTAACTTGACACGAAAAAAAGGACCTCCTCATAAAAATGGCATCCCTTGAGGAAATTTTTTTTTCGAAACGGCACATGATAGCACAAACTGGGCACATTGCAGCACAATATTTTTTTTGGGAAATTCGAAAAAGTGCAAGCTAACTTGACACCAAAAAAAGGACCTCCTCATAAAAATGGCATCCCTTGAGGAATTTTTTTTTTCGAAACGGCACATGATAGCACAAACATTGGGCACATTACAGCACAATAATTTTTTGGGAAATTCGAAAAAGTGCAAGCTAACTTGACACCAAAAAAAGGACCTCCTCATAAAAATGGCATCCCTTGAGGATTTTTTTTTTCGAAACGGCACATGATAGCACAAACATTGGGCACATTACAGCACAATAATTTTTTTGGGGAAATTCGAAAAAGTGCAAGCTAACTTGACACCAAAAAAAGGACCTCCTCATAAAAATGGCATCCCTTGAGGAATTTTTTTTTTCGAAACGGCACATGATAGCACAAACTGGGCACATTACAGCACAATAATTTTTTTGGGAAATTCGAAAAAGTGCAAGCTAACTTGACACGAAAAAAAGGACCTCCTCATAAAAATGGCATCCCTTGAGAAATTTTTTTTTTCGAAACGGCACATGATAGCACAAACTGGGCACAATACAGCACAATATTTTTTTTCGGGAAATTCAAAAAAGTGCAAGCTAACTTGATGCACATAATGAGAAATTCTCATTGAGAATTCATTACCTTTTATCAAAACGTTTTTTTTTTTTTTTTTTTTTCAATATTGTAGCAAAATATATCGACATGAGACCAAATTTTATTGGTATCAATTCTGGTTACGTTGCAATCGCAACATATGATGAAGTTTTGCTCTGGCATTATCATACGCCGAAGGTGAGTGTCGAAAGACCATCCTTCGCATTGGTGCATAAATATAATGATTTTAACATATCTATTTAGAGCTCTATGAATTTGCATGGCCTAAAAACAAAAAGGGAAAAGCGTTTCCACATAGAGGACACTCCAACAGGCGTTGACATGGCAAAAGATTTGGCATTGTCGACTGGACCGGACGCAAAACAGTGGACCAATCGCGATCCAATTTGTGCTTTGGCTTTATCTGAAAAGATATTGCTTATAGCACGTGAGTCTGGCGACATCAATGAGTATAGTGTTCCTAATATTGCGCTGCGCAATCGCCATCAGACCGGCACAAAGGCTTATAAAATTGCTATCAATTGTAACTCAACGTAAGTGTCACTCTTTAGATTGTCATGAGTTCAATTTTTAATTTTGAAAAATTAATTGATTTTTTGACAGACGAGCTGCTATAATAGATCAGTCAGGGATTATGACATTACATGATCTCGATGACTCACGTGAATCGCGTTACAATTTTAGTCGCGTGGAAAGGAAAGATGTTTGGGCGATCTGTTGGGCGAAAGATAATCCATTGCTGCTGGCATTGATGGAAAAGACGCGCATGTATGTCTTTCGTGGAAATGATCCCGAGGAACCTATTTCGACATCTGGTTATATATGCACCTTTGAAGATTTGGAGATAACAAGCGTCTTGTTGGACGATATTATTAGCGGCGATGAAACCCAAAATCCAATTACTCATATTATACAATTGCGCGTTAAGTCACTGAGAGATACCGACGATCTATTACAACACGTTGGACTCGAGGATGCCAAACAATTTATTGAAGATAATCCCCATCCGCGTTTGTGGCGCCTATTAGCTGAAGCTGCCCTTAAGAAACTTGAACTCGATATGGCTGAAAACGCTTTCGTACGATGTGCAAATTTCCCAGGAATACAGCTTATTAAGCGTCTGCGGAATATATCAGTGCCGTTGCTCCAGAAAGCCGAAATTGCAGCATTTTATGGAGAGTATGATGAAGCCGAAAAATTGTATATGGATGGGGATAGAAGGTTAATATTTCGATTTTACAAAAAATATCCAAAAAAATTTCTTTCCGCAATTGAGTACGGGTCCAAAGTTTTCTAATTTGAAATTAACTTTCAGAGATTTGGCTATTAACTTGCGGATAACACTTTGCGATTGGTTTCGCGTTGTCCAGCTTTACCGGATGGGTTCTGGATTTTCGGACCAACAAATGGAAACTGCTTGGCGAGAAATCGGTAATCATTTTGCCAATTTGCGTGCTTGGTAAGCAAACACATATAGCCGTTGAACGGCATAAATTTTTATAAATGGTTCTGCCTTTACAGGGAAAGTGCAAAGGAGTACTATGAGAAGGCTCATCATATGGAAGGTCTAATGGATGCACTTTATCATTTGGAGCAATTCGAAGAGTTGGAACAGTGCATTGCTAAGTTGCCGGAAAAAAGTCCACTGCTTTCAAAAATCGCTAAAATGCTGGCCTCAGTTGGTGAGGAAAAAAAAAAAAAAAAAAATAATAATAACTCAGTCCTTTTGAAAATTTAACATCAATGATAACACTCTCAGGTATGTGCTCAGAAGCGGTAAAGGCTTATCTTAGATTAGGTGATCCAAAAGCTGCCGTAGATACTTGTGTAAATTTAAGACAATGGGGTCAAGCGGTTGACTTGGCGCAGAAATTTCAAATGCCACAAGTTGATGCATTGCTAACAAAACATGTAAATGATTTATTAAGAGAGGATCGTCTTGTTGAAGCTGTTGAGCTGCAGAAGAAAGCTGGACGCTATTTGGAATCAGCACGTTTGCTGATGAAATTAGCGGAACGTGAATGCGAGCAATCGGCTCCGCCGTTGCGTATTAAAAAGCTGTACGTTTTAGCCGGACTCATTGCTGAGCAACAAATTAAAAGCGAAATGAAGAACAGTGAACTAGGTCCGCATGTGACTAGGAATATGATACTGGATGCATTGGAGCTGGAAGACATTGCGCTTATAGAACGAATCTGGCACTGTGCTGAAGCTTACCACTTTATGCTGCTGGCACAACGACAATTGCGATTCGGAATTTTACACAATGCAGTCGTCACAACTTTGCGCCTGCGTGATTACGATGATGTGATTAATGTTGAGGATATCTATTGTTTGCTAGCATTAGCCAGTTGCGGTGATCGATCATTTGGTGAGTAACATATACGACTTTTGAACACTTATTCGCGTTTTTTTTTTTTTGGCTTTCAAGTTATTTTGAACCATCAAAAAAATTCATTGACTTTCTTAATCTGACTTACAGCGATTTGCTCGAAAGCTTTTATGAAATTGAACTCTTTGGACCACATACCGCAGACACGACAGAACGAGTACGAGAAACTGGAGACGGGTATATTTTCAAATCGCGAAAAAATTGATGAGAAAATTGAAACAGTCGCTTGCTATATTTGCAATGCTCAGACAATAAATAGGTGACGACGCAGCAGCTTTCTCATAATCGTTCGAAATAATTTCAAATCATAAATTTTACTTTAGCTTTCCAACTTGCACATCATGCAATGCACGCTTTCCAGTTTGTATAGCATCGGGACAGTCTGTAACGCAGCCAATGAACAATATGTGGATTTGCGCTACGTGCCATCATTACGCATTGCCAACAGAAATACAAAGACACCGCAATTGTCCTTTATGCCATAGCGTCATCGCATCGATGAAGTTGGAGGTGTAAATGTAAAGCCTAAATAATATTAAATTATTTATTATTCTAATAGACCTCTTTATATGTATGTATATTTTTGTGTAAGACTTTCATTTAATTACATCTGATAATATAGAGTTCATAACGGTTCAAGTTCCTTCGAAAATTCGCGATTTACATAGGTCATACTTCCAGTTTTTCGAAGTACTTATTTCAAACTATTGAACTCAAAGTCATATTGAACTGAATGAACTACTACTGAATTTAATGAGAAATATTTTCATTTTTCGAAACTATTATAGGGGTCTTCCCTTAAATGTGCATTTGCGTCGAAAACTTCGGAAATTCGTAAATAAAGAAGGCTTAGAAAAATAATGAACGAAATTTTGTATGAAAAATTTTACACTTTTACGATTTTTCAATCTTTTCACTTTTAAGGGAATACCCTATATATATTTATTACTGAATATGCTTGGTCAAATCGGCATTGATATTAAAGCAACATAATATATTTTGACTACTTGGAATTTATAAAGGAGTACAAATCAGCATATTCAAATATTCATGACATTAAATTCAAATCGAAGAATAATAATTCCTCATTACTTTACACTCAGAGAATTCAATTTTTCTCTCTGGCCTATAAGTTTAGTAATTACCATAGTTCAATAGTGCTATTGCACTATTCAGCACTAAAAGTACTACCGACATAATTTCCCACGGAGTACTACTTACTTAGTTCGTTTGCGAACTGTTCACACAACAACTCCTTGTGCTACTTGAAGTGCATTGAAATTGAAAAATCAAAGATATTTATGGCTCTTAGAGCTTGTTTACATCAATTCAGCATCGGGAGCTTCCAAAAACATGCTCTGGGATAGCTCTCTTGAAGCGATGCTGGCCATTGCTTGAGGCATATCTTGCATCAGGCTATTTGCGACTGTCTCAAGTACTTGTGCATTGCTTTTCATATGCTGGGAGCTGCCCGTTTTCGTTTTTCGCCAGACATCCCATTCAACAGGATGCATTTTCTTTTTATGTGAATGCATATTCGCATTCGAGTTAAAGGTACGTGGACAGAACGGGCATTTGTACAAAGTTTCGCCAGTGTGTTGTGCCATATGTTCCTTCAATCAAAAATATATATAAATAAATAGATAGTTATTAAATTATATAATATTTATAAATATTTTAAAATCCTACCTTCAGTGTTATTGCCTTTTTGAAAGTCTTCTTGCATTCCTCACATGTAAATAGCGCCTTCGAGTGTGCATAGCTCATATGACTACTGAGCGCTCGACGATTCTTCACAGATTTTCCGCATTGCTCGCACGTGATGACCTTGCCCTCGTCATTGTGTCGACGCAAGTGTTGTTTCAGATTATCATTATCCTTAAGCCAACGATCGCAGCCCGGACGTGGACATTTCACACGTGGTCCACTGTCCTCAAAGTGTAAACGAACATGCTTTTCGAAAGCTTGATTATCGCGTATCTCTTTAGCGCAGACATGACAGACGTTCGTTGCACGTTTATGCCGCATATTATCATGGATCTGACGAAGATGATCGCTTGCAAATCTGTATAAAAAATTGAATCGATTATCTGTGCATTATTTTTTTCCATTTTTCAATTCAATCAGAACTTACGCTTTTGGTGTTGGACATTTAGTACACAAGAATTTACGTTCTTCAACTGGAATATGCACTGGTTTATGGAGCTCAAGAAGATAGCGTCTTGAGAAACGTTTATCGCATTGATCGCTAAAATTTTATCATATCATACATAGTCATTCATCATATCTTATTAGCAATGGGAATTCAATAATTTTCGTTGCTTACCAGGAATAAATTAGCTCATCTTCAGCTGGGTGATGTGCAAGCATATGAGAACGTAATACGTAATTATCCGAAAAACTTCGCTTGCAAATATCGCATTGAAAATAATTGGGATCCTCATGATGGTATGCATGTTGGACGACACGTTGGCGTTTACTTAGTTTGCGTCCACAGCAAAGTATATAAGGACGCGTATCCTTATGGGATGCACGAAAATGATGTATCATTTCCATGTATGTGTCAACAAGGAAACCACAAAGCTCACAATTTAACGGTAAATGCTTTCGCACCATCTCGTCATCCATTGGCTTTGTCCAGCATCGCTTTTCCTGCTGCTTCCTTTTCGCTACAATTGACGGTTTTTTCAACGTCTTCGAGATGTTTGCTTTCGTTTTGCCCGTCTTTGTCGCAGAAGTTTTTTCTTTTCTAATTTTTCTCGTTTGAATGCCATTTGAACTGTTGGGCGAGGAAGATGGAGGTACGTCAGGTTCGAATTCGCTCCCGTCTGATGATAGTTCTATATTCAATTCGTCATTTATTAATAAAAAAAAACGTCACGAATAAAGTATGTACATTCGTTCGCTTACCATCTTCGTTATTGCTTTCACTCAATGATACGCTTGCATTCTCGTCTAAGTTCATTGTATTGGATTCCTGGAAAAAATCGAGCCCGTCGAATTCTGGAATTTCGGCCTTCACTACAATCTGCTCGGGTACTTCGGGTTCATAGAGGGGATTAACTGCAGGTTGTGGACTTTCAGCTTTATTATTAAATTCATCCGCTGATTTCTCACGTTTAACATTGTAAACGGCTTCGGCGAGTTGAATTGCATGGCCGCCATCAGGAGATGGCTTTGTTGTCGCATTCAAATTGTAGACTTCATTATAGATTTTATGTGCTTGCTTTGCTGTTTCGTAGAATTCGTGGAATTCATTTATTTTGCACCAGCACACCTCGCATATCACGCTGGATATGGGATCGTTCGGGAGTGGCTACATCAATGATAAAGATTTTCTTATGATCATTTCACAAACTCTCTTCAAAAGAGACACAACTTCAATAAAATTTTCTTCATCCTATAAGTTCGATGAAATTTTTCAATGCGAAATATAATACTTTATACGAACAAAATCTTAAATTCCTTCAACTTAGTATTTTCTTAAGAATGTAATTGAATATGCAAGAGCTCCATATTTTGCGTATTAGTAAGGATAATCGACGTTTTTATGGAAAATATAAAATTTAGAGTTGTGACACTTTCGACTAGGCGCATGCAGTTTGTCCTCTTAGTGTACTCACACAAAACCACAAGTGTTGTTGTAATATCTGCGAGATTTGCTTAATTTCACCGCTTTCATCGAAAATCTGCAATAGTTGCTCCGACTCTTTGAGGCACACGCGGCAAACCATTTTATTTTAACAAATAAACAATTTCATTTAAAGATGAGTAAATTCGATATACGATTGTTCGATATTCGACTAGAAATGCTAAGATTCGGTACTATCGAAATTTTTGGCAAGAAAAGATAATAAATCGAATTGAAGTAATGCTCACACCTGAGCGAAGAACTTGCGGCGGATTAAGGGCCCTCTCCAGCTCTGTCAGAAATGAAAAACTTCATATAAAAAAAAAGCTTAAGAAATGCTGAAGGAATTTTTGTGTCAGAAATTTTCTGTTAACAGTCTCCAGTTCGTCAAAGAGTAGTTTCTGTTTTCGCTCCCTTTTTTTGCTGTAAATAAAACACGGTAACACAGATTTTTCTGTTAGAAATATTGAATTTTCCGTTCTTTCTGAAAGGAATTTTGACAGCAAAGCCAAGTTCGAAAAAAATTAAATGGATTTAACAAGGTTCAATGTGTAATTTTCAGAAATGGATAAATGAAATCAATAATTTTCGATTATAAGAAACGTCTTGACATAAAATTAATATAGATATAGAGATTGTCACTATTGCATTAAAAAATGAAATTATGCTACGTTTTTCCCTTTAAGGAATATTTAGAAAATTCCTGCTGAGATTCTTTACAGAGCTGGAGAGGGCCCTTTAGAGAATACGAATAAATGCAAAACGGTTTTTCTTGAATTTTTGTGTACTTATGCATTTTTTTCATTAATCTGTGCATATTTTCATGAAAAGGCGTATCGATACTGGATTTAAACTACTTTAATACGCGTATTTTCTTTACTGGGCAATAGTGCCAGATTTCTTTTTTCATTTTTTCAAAGATTTAGAGGACGTCTTTTGATTACGTCAACAGTTTTTCTCCAAATTTGGAGACTTTTCGCCACATCCTAATGATTTTATTCAACAGAGTGCGACAGCTATCACACGTACACAAGATAAACAAGTATAAATCTATGTTCGCCCATTTACGTTTGACTGAGAGAATACGCGTATCCGGCTTGCAGGGCTGGCATGATGTTTTGTAACTTACCGTCTCGACCTGCGATGGTTCATAGCATGCGATAGAAAGTATGCGATAGATCGCAAGTGGAGACCGCTCATGGCAGATGGTATGCTATATCTCGCATACCATATCGCATGCCATCTATCGCTTGCGATGGGCTGTCACTTCTAAGTTTTTTTATGTTGTTCTCTTTTCTGCAAGATCGGATTTACCCAGAATGTTGGGTTTTTTCGTTTTTTACTCTTTATTTGACAAATTTCAATGTTTTAGCGCTACTATCCAGCGACATTATGCTTAATGCCATCTTGAAAATGTCATGGCATACCGAAATTTGCCATCAAAAAAATGCTCATCGATACCGATTTGCCATCTGCATACATAAAATTTACAATGTATGCGTATGCCATCGCATTCATCGCATATAAATTGTGAGTGCAAAAGTATGTGCTTTGCTGTGTTGCATTTAACGTAGCATTCGAATGACAAATCGATGTCAGGGCAGGAGAGGCGAAAGTACCAACAATCCGTGCGTCTAGCACAAACAAGTTTCATGTATCGAAATGTCTTGCTGGGTGTGTTGCTTTCATCCGATAGCCGAGTCTCGATTACAATCGATAGTGAGCAAAAAAAAAAATACAAGGCTTTCGATGCACTAGATAATTAAGCAACATCTATAGTTTGCCAGCTCTAGTAAGAAATGAAGGTATATAATTGACTGATTTTTTTCAAATTTCAAAATGTTTCTTCAATCAATCATGAATTCCAGCGCATTAGCGAGAAAAAACTGGAGGCCTTTACGGTCGGTGCGATGGGAAAGCGCCAACTGTCCAAGAAAGAGAAAGAGGAGCAAAAGAAAAAGGAAGATGAAGCCGCAGCCGCAAATGTAAATAAAACATCATTTAAAACAGTTTTTCTTGATAAACAAAAATTATCTTTCAAAAAGGTATTCAAAGAGTTCGTTGAGACTTTTCAAGACGTGCCCACACCATCATCGAAGGTCTGGGTTAAAGCGGGAACTTATGACGCCGGCTCTAGACGTATGTTATACTAGCAATAGTTTGTTAAATTAATTTTTTTCTATTGTTTGTAAAACTTTCGGGTTTGCGGGTTTGGTGGCATGAAGACTTCATTGCTCACAACTATTTTTCTACCTCCACAATCAATTTAAAAATCCGGAACCGAACTTAAGAAAGTATATATTATTCCTTAGGTGAGGATCATCGTGAAAAGGGTAAATTGTACAAACCAAGCTCTAAATTGGAAGAGAAGAGCACTTCAGAAAAGGCTCAAGAGTATGCTAAAATGCTTGCATCAGATTTAAAAAAGGACGTTGTGCTCTTGAAGAAAAAGACCGGCGAGAAAAAGAAAAGCAATTTAGAATTATTCAAGGAGGAATTAAGACAGTAAGTTCGCTACCGATTTATATATGAAGAGAAATTCGTAAGTAATACGTGATTGCATTCGTTTAGAATACAAGAAGAACGCGAGGAGCGTCATAAATATAAGAATTTGAGTGTACCAGTAACTCCGGCTGTAGCTCCAGCTCCGGTTCAAAATGCTGTTGTCGAGACTTCAACAGATGGACGGCCTTCGGGATCCTTTGATACCGGCGATCCAAATACGACCAATTTGTATTTGGGTAATCTTAGCCCCAAGGTATGTCCGGAAATTAAATAATTTAAAATAATTGACTGTAGCAATGCCTTCTCGTTCTATAGATCTCCGAACAAGAGCTTATGGAACTCTTTGGACGATATGGTCCATTGGCTAGCATTAAAATCATGTGGCCACGTTCCGAAGAAGAAAAAATGCGTGGTCGAAATTGTGGCTTTGTTGCTTACATGAGTCGTAGAGATGCCGAGCGGGCTTTGAACTGTCTTAGTGGACGTATGATAATGGGCTATGAAATGCGAGTAGGATGGGGCAAATCGATGCCGATTTCCAATCAGCCAATTTATATACCACCACCAATGTTGGAATTGACCTTACCGCCGCCACCGTCCGGATTACCCTTTAATGCTCAACCCCCACCTAGTGAAGCAGATAAGGTTCCTAAAGTCAACTATAAAGAATATACAACACCTGACGAAAAGGAGATAATGGAGCGTGTAAGTCTATGAGGACATTTTATCTGTCTAGTGCTATAGAAATGATTTATTTGCTTTACAGATTTTAGAGAAATCGATTGTGAAGGTGTTCATACCAACAGAGAAGTAATTGTTTTTCTTTTATTTACTTAAATATATTGTTGCATATACTTTTTTGAATTTCAGAGCCGTTTTGTCTGTAATACATCGCATGATTGAATTTGTCATACGTGAAGGACCAATGTTCGAAGCATTGATCATGAGTAGAGAAATTGATAATCCGCTTTATTCGTTTCTCTTTGAAAACGAAAGTCCAGCGCACATTTACTACCGATGGAAGCTTTTCTCATTATTGCAAGGTGACACTCCCACCGAGTGGAGTGAAAAGGAATTTCGAATGTTCAAAGGAGGGCCCATATGGAAACCACCTAATGCGAATTTTTATACACAAGGCATGCCAGATGATTTAGTCGTGGATCCTGAAGCTACCGAAATGCACAAGGGTGCTCTTTCTACGGCGTAAGCTATGAAAAATCGCTGAACAATTGAATGATTAATAATTGAATATATACTTTACTCATAGCCAAAGAGATCGACTAGAAGATATAATACATCATCTGACAGCGGAACGTTCACGTATTGGTGATGCTATGATATTCTGCATCGAGCATGCAGATGCAGCCGATGAGATTTGCGAATGCATATCAGAATCTTTGGCTAATCCAACAACATTGGCACATAAGAAAATAGCACGTCTCTATTTGCTTTCCGATATACTACACAATTGCACCGTTAAAGTTGCGAATGCCTCATTCTTTCGGAAAGCGTAAGTGCTTCTAAAGCATCAAATAATTTCAACTACAATAAAATCTTTCGCTTTTTTTTTCTGTAGCATTGAGAGACAATTGCAGGACATTTTTGAGAACTTACGCACGTTTTTGATATCCATTGAGAGTAGACTGAAAGCAGAGGGCTTCAAATCGCGCGTTATTAATGTCATTCGGACTTGGGAAGATTGGGCTGTTTATCAGAAGGATTTTCTTGGGAAACTAAAGGCCACTTTTCTTGGAAAACAATTCATCCCAGATGTGGAAGAAACTAAATTTGAAGATCCAGATATTGATGGAGCACCATTATCGGGCGATGAAAAGGAGGATGAAGATCTCGATGGAATTCCATTGGATGGCGCCGCATTGCTAAAAAGCGCCCTTATGCGAAGTCTACCTGATGCGATACCGTTGCAAAAAGATACAGTTTTGCAAAATGAGGATGATTATAACGATGACATCGATGGTATTCCATGTAAGTTAGCTTAAAGAGTAAATATTTTAATATAATTTCAGAAATAAAAATTGAATTTCTTTGCACAGTAGTGGATGACGACATTGATGGCATACCCTTAGAGAAGATGCCAACCGAAAAAATACCAACATCAAAAACTAGCGGTGCCAGTGGAGCATTTATACCATCAAAATGGGAGACCATCGATCCAGAGCAGGTTGAGGCACAGGCCATAACAACAAGCAAATGGGATACTCTTGAACCACCACAACCTCCAAAAATCTATGATGATTCCAGCGATTCTGAAGAGGGCGACGATGATAATGACGATGATAAGGATACTGACAGTGATAATGGCCGAACTCGGAAATACGATGAAGAGTTACGCAGCAAATTACGTGAAATTGAAGTTAAAACCATGCATTATCAAGATGAACTTGAGTCAGGTAAACGTGACCTGAAATCTGGATGGACCATTAGCGAGCAAGTGGAATATTATCGACGAAAACTTATGCGAAAATGTGAAAGTAGCAATACTTCATCGCCACAGAGCTATCATAGTGTAAGAAAAGAAGACAGAAGAACTGCAAATGATGACGATAGTCCAGATGAACGTTCGCGCCGTGACCGTAGTAGAAGTGCCAAGTCATCATCGAAACGTCGACCATCGCGTAGCTTATCTCCAGATGATCGGAGTAGCTCAGCATATAGTAGTAGCAAATTATCACGCTATGCCGACAGTCCTACAATAGGCTTATCTTCTTCATCAGGCGCGCACGCTTATCGGTAGGTTTTCAAATTCGATGCAAGCTTCCATATAATAATTTCATTTGACTGATCATATGATTATTTTAAGCTCTCCCTCGCCGTTGTATTCGACGTCCTCACGTTCAACGAAACGTGACGACCGCGACTCGTATGGCACCCGACAGTCGCCAACGCGTTCACGCAGCGACAGACATAAGCACCGCCATAAGCATTGAAATCGTGGGAAAACTTTCATATTCTTAATCTGGAAATTAAAATGTGAATTCGTTTAATTGAATGCTCCGATTAGAACAACGTTTCCATTTTAAACACATTATATATTGATCAAGTTGATTTGATCGAAAAAAGTGACAGTTTTTCATTCAATGATTGCGTCTTGCAATTTCAATTCAATCAAATTGTGAAATGCCTCTTGCTGGGTCAGCTATAGAAACCCGGACAGAGTATGCAGACTGAAATCCTACACATAAGCAGAGGCGTAAAAGATTTATTTATTTAACACACTTAACGTACCGACAGCAGGTAATGTGAGCATGCATGAGTCAACAATTTCAAACAATTTTTATATGGCGCCACCGTGTCACCTGCACCACGTTTTTTTAAAGTCACCATCACCATCACTATTTGAAGTGAAAGGGAAACTGAATTTCATTAAAATGTAAGAGGTTTTAAAGCGAGACTCAGCATAAAATGATATTCAGAACACAGATCCACTTTCCCGTCATTATTTTCACGATCACCTATGTATATCAATCATTGGAGGATGTGAGAGGTTACACAATTTAATGCGATCATCACTTTCTAAAGTAAAGATCTAAATCAGCTCATGGACCTTGGTGAGACGGGATGAATAATAATTAGAGACTTTGTTATTTGAGCTGAAGCCTGATGACTTCCATATCTATTGAGACAATCACAAATCAAAAGGCTTGGCTAACGAAATTTTCAATATTTTGAAAATATATTAAATTAACTTTAAGAATATAGTTTAAATTCGAACGAACGAAGAATTTACAATGAGAAAATGTCATTTATGTGGAAAGAGTAATTTGCGTACAGTAAAATCATGTATGCGAAATTGCTATTTCCTTAAGTTTAAGAATGATCTGAAACCTTATCTAATCACAACACTTAGCATCATTGAGCTAAATTTCGAAGCGAATATGCTCCTTAGTCAGCATCAATGGCAGCCTCGTTTTTGTAGACTTCAATGATGTCCTCAATTATTTCCCAATGTGTCTCTTTGGTCATATCAGAGATAAAGGGCTGTAAAAAAAAAAATTTTTTTTTATTAGTCTTAAGCGTTTGGAAAATTCCTTAAACCATTTTGAGTATAGTTGGGATCATGAACTATAATGATTAATAAACAGGTTTAGTCATTAGGAATATCGGAGAAATTGAAAAAGATTACGTGATATTAAAAAAAAAAAAAAAAAATGAAATGAGCTTTAATTAAAATCATTAGTTAATGATAACATTTGAGAAGATGGATATACTATGAGGTCACAAATCAGTCATGTTCCGAACTATCATAACGTTAACTTGATAAACTATAACTAATGCTATAGTTAAGCGTTCGTCTCTAAAAGACAATAGATACGTACCGTATACCATAGTGAAGCCTCATCGGATTCATCTGAAAGCGGAACTTGTATGCCATAAGTTTGTAAAGCTAATGATAGACAACAGATGGAGACGTATGTTGGTTTCTGATTCAATATTTTAGCACTGTGATGAAAGTCCTGCAAAAATGATGCAGCCGTTTTAGCAATCGGAACAGAATTCCAAACTTTTGGGCCAAGCCAGTCTTGTAGCGATTTCATATAGTAGAGAAGATACTGAAAATATACATTTTTTTAAAATGGTAAGCAACTCGAAACTGCTAGTGCAACGCACCTTATGTGGATGCTCTATATTTAAATCGAACTGCAATGTGCGCGCTATTAATAGTTCCGCTTGAACTATAGCATCGCGAATCGACCAATATTCATCGTCCAATTCGAGTGCCGATTCGCCACGATTGAGTGTGCAGTGTGCCACATTGATGACATCCCGGATTCTGACGGTTTCATCCTTAATCTTTCCCGCAAAATAGAGCGCCGAAGCGGCAATCAACTACAATAAGAGAAAAAAAATCAAATATTCGAGTTCAAATATTCCGTATTCGAAGAATTTCTCACATAAGGATCATATTCCTCCGTGGAAACTTCCCTGAAAAAACGATGGTATAGGATAGCGGCTGTCGCGGATGTAAGTGGCTTTATTTGTAATTTAAGAGCGCACTCGAACAGAAAACGCAATACAATTCCGGGCTTATCAATTTTCCTGAAATTATGTGTTTATTTTTCATTATTTTAATTTATATTTATTACTTTTTTTTTAGGCCATTGGGTTAGATATCCTATTAAGAAGTGAAAAGTATTTATTTGTGTACCTGTAATCGGTTAGTTTGATTTTCTGCATTTTATTAGATTCAATGCTCTTTTGCAAAGACATGACATCCAAAATATTTCGCGCTTCATATGCCATTGTGATTTCTTAAACTTCTCTTGCACTGTTACGGAGTATTGTATGTTATTAGATTCAATCATATAGAACTATAGCTGCAACTTCGGCCAAATTTTGGCGCGTTATGGCATGATTTGGTGAAAAAGTTCAACTGTGGTGAACCACGCCATAAGTCGAGTGTTGTGGTGAACCACGTAATAGAAAGTGTGGTGTACCACGTAATAGCTTTTTCTATATGGATTCAATGCTCTGTAACAAACCAGTGCTGGGGTCTTTTTTTTGACTGGAATTCCCTCAAAAATTCCTAAAATTATCATTTTTTTCCCTTTAGTCTCATCAAAATTCCCACAAAAATTCCCACTTGTTAAATGAACACATTTTTACAGGAAAATGAATAAGAAATTGAAATATTATTTATTAAAAATTTATTAAATTATGTGAACAAAAATAAAAAGAAACTTCTTAAAACAAAACAAATTAAATTCCTCAAAATTCTGAGGTTATTCGACAGTCGAATCAACATCGATTAACCGAACATCGACGAACTTTTAAATATCGATATCTCTTTGAAAACAAAACTTGTTGAAAAAACAGTTAACTTCAACGATATATTGGTCGATCGATATTTTTTCCGCGGTGTCAACAGTGTTAACCATCGTACAAAATGTAGAAAATCCCAATTCCCACATTTTACACTAGGCGAAAGTAAAAATTCCCTTTTCCCACTTGATCAAAATTTTTGACTAAAATTCCCACAAAAAGGGAAAATTCCCACAAGTTCCCAGCACTGTAACAAACCGTGTATACTCGTTACTGAGTAACGGGTAGCATTTGATATCGGGTACGTAATGAATGAGATTTTCGTAGTATGCAACAAAATATTTCATTTTTCAAAATAAAATAAATGCGGTATACTTTTGGGATAAATATTTATTCCAATTTATTTGCGGTATACTTTCGGGGTAAATCAATTTTATATATGGTATACTTTTGGGGAATTATTAATTCAAATTTATTTGCAGTATACTTTCGGGAGACATGCTTTAATAGAAGCTCAGAGTATTGGGAAAATTAAATATAAGACAGCACTGTCACAAGTCAATGGGTTCAAGCCCCGTGGCCGGCATAATTTATTTCAATTGGTATAAATAATTATAATAACAATTGAAATAATAAAAATAATTTTTTTTTATTATTAAAAATTATTCTGATTAAAAAAAAAAAGTTCGTTAGAGCGGAGGTGGCGGGGTTCGAACCCACGGATCTCGAAACGACCTTCGCTTCCTAGTCCACTCATTAGTTTGCCCATACCGCCCACCAAATGCAACTCTGATTCGGTTGCGGGGAGGTGAAATTTACCCCTCTACTCCACAAACATAGTTGAGGGGAGAGGAAGGCAACCCACAAACTGTTGCCGGCAGCGAAATTCTCATACCAGCCTGCTAGTGGCAGAGGAAATTTCATACCAGCCTGCTAGCGGCAGAGCTACTGGCAGAAATTAAAGTTAAAGCACTCTAGCCAGTGCTGTCGGAAGTACTGAAATAGTAGTATTTTACTACAAGCATCACCCGTACTACTATTTACTTAAATACAGATACTCTACACTTTTGCAAAATGCAACCCTGAGTTGGCGTGGAATTTTTGGCTCCTAATGATAAAGCCTAATTATAAGGGAGCCCGGAGCTGTATAAAGCCTAGTTATAAGGAGCCCTGAGGCGTCAATCCCATGTTATAAGGAGCACCGGGCTAAATCTAGGTTATAGTGCGATCGTTTTTTAAAATTCGATACTGCTTGTCAGGCATGTGAGAGTATGTAAAGTGAGAATGGCACATGTATAAGTTGTGTGAACATAATTCACTAAAAACTCTTACATGCTTGACAAGCATTTGATGTGTCTATACCCAGCATGAACCATCGATGTTTCTCATAAAAAATATCGAAAATTGTGAAAATATCGCTACTATCGAATGTGTCATCATTGTCGAATGTGTCATCGACAGGATCCCAGCCCTAATTGTTTAAAGTGAATATTGGATAAATGAACAATTTGAATAAAAATATTCACGTTAATTCAAGTTGACCAATATGTCAACAAACAACAGCAGCAGCGCAGGCAACAACAACAATGCTCCTTCAACGAATTCAGGATCACGTGCACTTTCTCTAGTAGAAAAGCAAAAGTACATTGAAGACTACGACTTTCCGTACTGCGATGAATCTTCCAAATATGAAAAGGTGGCTAAAATCGGCCAAGGAACATTCGGAGAGGTGTTTAAAGCGCGCGAGAAGAAAAGCAATAAGAAATTCGTTGCCATGAAAAAGGTGCTAATGGATAACGAAAAAGAAGGCGTGAGTCTGCTGCCAGTTGATCATTTGGTTACGCTCTGGGAATATGTTTTTACTCTTTTTCAGTTTCCCATAACAGCGTTGCGTGAAATACGCATACTGCAGCTCCTCAAGCATGAAAACGTTGTGAACCTTATTGAGATATGCCGTACGAAAGCGACGTCCAATAATGGCTACAGATCAACTTTTTATCTAGTGTTCGATTTTTGCGAGCACGATCTGGCGGGCTTGCTCTCAAACATAAACGTCAAATTCAGCCTTGGCGAAATAAAGAGGGTTATGCAGCAATTGCTGAATGGATTGTACTATATACATAGTAACAAGGTCAGTTGATATTGCTTAATACGCTTCGAACAAACGGGATGTAAGTTGTTTTACACAGATACTCCATCGTGACATGAAAGCTGCGAATGTACTTATAACAAAGCATGGCGTGCTTAAGTTAGCCGACTTTGGACTTGCTCGTGCCTTTAGTATTCCAAAGAATGATGTTAAGAATCGATATACAAATCGTGTTGTAACGCTTTGGTATCGGCCGCCAGAATTGCTTCTGGGCGATCGCAATTACGGACCACCGGTGGATATGTGGGGTGCTGGTTGCATAATGGCTGAAATGTGGACAAGATCACCAATAATGCAGGGCAACACAGAACAGCAGCAATTAACTTTTATATCGCAGCTATGTGGTTCCTTCACACCAGATGTTTGGCCCGGTGTTGAGGAACTCGAACTGTACAAACTTGTCGAACTGCCTAAAAACCAGAGGAGAAGAGTCAAAGAACGATTACGACCTTATGTCAAAGATGCACACGGATGTGATTTACTCGACAAACTACTGACTTTAGATCCTAAAAAACGCATTGACGCGGATACAGCATTAAATCACGATTTCTTTTGGACTGACCCTATGCCTAGTGATTTAAGTAAAATGCTATCGCAACACTTGCAAAGTATGTTCGAGTACTTGGCGCAACCGAGACGGAGCAATCAAATGCGCTATCATCAGCAAATGGCCACAATGAGTCAAAAACCCCAAGATAATAGTCTAATAGATCGCGTTTGGTAAGGCGCAGCTTGAATTTAGTTTAGTTTTAAGCATTTAATTCTTTAAGTCTGATAGTCTTGTTAAGTTTAAATTTCTTTCTTTGGATAACAAACGAGAATTTATCGTATGTACTACAAAAATAATTTGAACCGAATTGAATTGAAAAGAATTGAAACAGCATTTTACTGAAAATTGTGAGAAACTGAAAATTGTGAGAAATTGAGAGAAACTGAAAATGTAATTATTCTCTTCATTGTAGGCGGCGCAAGTAGAGCAATTGTGAAGGCATTCAGTCAAAAAGTTCAGTGATGGAAATGATGGAAAGCCATATGTAGGGTGATCCAAGGACATAAGAATTGTCAAAATTGTGCCTAAATGGATGTCTATAAGCGGGAAGTGCTAACAACGTATTAGTCATGAAAATCGGAGTTCTTGACTTCTCTTCCTAATTTTTGAACTTTTTTGAAACGACATTGAGGCCCATTTGCTAATGTTCCGGTTAAAGTTTTTCGTTACGAAATCCTCTCAAAATGTAAATATTTTCATACAAATTTTTTGTGTTTCGGAACGAAAAAATTTAATCGGAAGATTTTAATCGTACAATTGGAAAAACAAATAATTTTCAGAATAATTAACATAATAGTGTTCAACAAAAGAACAGATTTCTTTAGCTCTTATAGCTCAATTTGTTTGCTTTCAGCCTCTTTCTTTTCCGCTTTTAGTTTCTCTAGCAAAGCTTTTGCTTCTGAAATTTGCTCTTCCGTTACGTACTCTTTAAGATCCCATTCCATTTGATCTCTTCTTGCCAGTTCCATCTTTTTGATTGTGTCCTCTAGAAACGGAATTTGTCTCAATTCCAATTGCGTTTGATATTCCTGCAAGCGGTTCTCTTGTATGTTTTCGCAATATTTATCCGTTAGCTTTCTCAAAGACTCCTTTCGCGTTACCGTATGGAATGCATTCGGTGGTGGCTTATATATTAAGTCCAACTTTTCGAGTATCCATTCAAAACGACGATAATCCCAGCGACGCAAGAACTTGAGAAACTTTTTGCGCTTATCGATAAGTTCCTTAAGCGTTACTTTTACTTTCACGTTTCGTGGTTGTCGCTCCATGTGCTCCTGATAAAATCGGATCGTCGCTGTCATTTTCGCCACTTTTTAATCATGCAAAAATTAATGAATAATATTTTTTAAATGCAATATGCATCTTTTACACCAACACTTACATCTTGCTTCCATGGATCCGTAGTCTAGAGGATGACGTTGAACTTTTTTTATAATTTCATTGCGTTGGGAAAATTTCTGATGATATTCTGGATTATTCTCCATTTGAAACAAAGCCTGAACAACAGGGTCAGCACTTGAAAATAAGACAAGTGAAAGCTTTGTATATGTATTGTATTGTAATGTTAAATGCATACCTTTGCAGTTCCTGTGATTTTTCGTATTCAACCAGAAACTGTTTAGGATCCGTTGGGCTAACAAAATATAAATTTATTTATAATTAATAAACGTGAGTCGTCGCATATGCAATTGGGAGAATAAATCTTTACTTTACTTACTTATTCTTAGAACAGTCGCCGCTTTTCTCCGGCTTATAGCATGGAATCTTCTCTGGCCGCACCCATTTTATTTTTAGATCTGACTTAAAAGCGTACGAACGCAAGGTCTGATTCAGACCAATTAATGTATTCCCGATCCTTGGAGTCCGCAGAAGAAGCATCCTAGTTTTCAATCGTAATCGTCTTAATTTCAAAATGCCTAGTTATAAGTGAGCACTGAAGTATAAACCCCAGTTATAGTGAGTCCGAAATAAAAAAAAAAAACCATGAACGAACAATATAATAAAAACATGTTCGTCCACACCGACAGTACAAATACAAAGAAGTCTTGTATTTGATGAACAACCAAATCTTTGCATAAACGAACAAAATGCGAGCTCCATAATAGCTATCAAGTGGTATCTTGCTCATGTTTGTATCATTGGTAACGAACATATATAAAGTACATGATTCGTCACAGACTAGACATTAAAATTTATTAACCAAATCTATACAACTCAGAAAACTAATAATTGGCAACTAACCAAATGGCTCCTAATGTCTATTCTAGTGATGATTTCTCATGTTTTTTATACTTGATTACCTTTGAAAGTACAGATACTACAGTACTAGGTTAAAAGTTATTCCAAACTTCCAATCAGAAAATAATAATTTGTGTGTGCAACTTTAAAAATGATGTGCGACGTATGTTGTAGATCTTCCGTTTTTTGCTTTTACATACTTTCCGTCATACCCAACAAATCCACGAACATATATGACCGTACAAGGGGTCCTAATATGAGGCATGCCCAAATAAACCCGGTCCCGAGTACTCGTACCTATTTGAAAAACGCCATTTTCAATCGAAAACTAGTGGAGGTACATATTTTTCGTGCGTGGTCGAGTAAGAATTAAGAAAAGGGATTCCTTTGACCGCTTCTGTAGTAATTTTTGCAAGAAATTATTGTTTTCGATTCGCAAGAAAGAACTTTTTTTCATTTGGTGATAGTGTAAAATGAGTGATTATTCTGCTGTGGCGCAAAATCAATCGCAAGCATATGCGGCCGCACTTCAACGAGCTAAACAAGTAAGTAGACTAGAGCGAGATAGAGAATGGTGCCGGGTTAATTACTAATACATACATATGTGTTTGTCATTTTACGTAGATCGCTGCAAAAATCCAACCTAATCAACCGCAAGGCGGTGGGGGCGGTGGTTTTAAACGCTCATCAAACGAGGATCCCGATATGGGACCTGAAATCAAGCGGTTCTCCGGCCCGGGGAGCGATTATGGCCAGAATAGCAATTCGAACATGAGTACCGGTAGTGGCGGCGGTGGTAGTAATGCTGGCTCTGGCGGCGGACAAGGGAATATGTCTCAAGCTATAGCACAAGCCGCAGCCGTAGCAGCACGTATCGCTGCGACTGCGGGCACAACATGTGAAGAGCAAGTACGCATACCGGACAGTATTGTTAACGCAATGACAGGTCGTGGTAGCAATGATACCATTAGTCATATCCAGGGGGATTCTGGCTGCAAAGTTCAATTGTCGCAGGACACAGGTTAGATTTTTTTTTTAATTTTTATTATTCTTCAATATTCGGCAAAACTATTTTGACAAACAAAACTTAACTATTGAAGTTTATTACATTTCAATATAAATGGTAACGATGTTCTTATAAAGCTAAAATTAAAGTGAGTATTAATGATGAATCGTGTACAAAATATTTTACCTATAACATTATGCGGCTTCGTTTTTCTGCTTAAAATCTAAGAAAAAGTCGAATTATGCTCTGGCATAAGTATTTTGACAAGCACTTCAAATGTCTTTTCGTCACGTGTTGACGCGAGTGAAGTTAAACAAAACTTGTAGGTAATAGGTCTATTCCCGAAACTGCTCAATTTTCATACAGTTTTCAAAAAATTGGGTTGTTTTGGGCAGTTTCGTGCAGTACGGGAACAGACCTATTGACTGGAAGGTATGGGGAAAAAAGCAGAATTATCGTACATTAAAAGATCTTGCATAGTTGTAATAGTATAATGCCGGTATCAAAGATTCAGGCTTTTCAGAAGAGAATCATTTGTCACGCCAAAAAGTCGAAAACGTGAGCCATAGTGGGGAGGATGTTCTGGGGATTTGTTTCCCGCAACGGCTGGGTCGATGGCTCCATGAATCAAAACCAATATTTACATATTTCCAATGGCCACTCCTCCAATCCCCCAACGCTCCCTCCTAAGTTATAAACTGAAGGAGAATCATTCATGTTACAGCACGATAATGCTCCATGCCACAGAAGTCGAATGGTATCAAAATTTCTAAGTGGTCTTTTCAAAGTCCAGTCTTAAACGTTATCGAAAACGTGTGGGCGTATATTTAGCGGAAACGAGAACCATCGTTACATAGAACTTGAATTAATTTCAAATTCAATGCTAGATCGTTTTGAAAAAGTAATTCGATTCAACTTTAATTTTTACTAATAACTAATAAATTAATATATTAGGTGTAGTAAAAAGAAATCCATTATTTTTCCAATAGATGGTGTTATTTATCTGCATCTCGCGTTGTATAAGTCCGATCGTGTTCCGCTAGGGGGCATTAGAAAGATGACAGTTCCTACTAAAAAAGCTTCTTTGACACTTTTTTGATTGATTGATTCAGTTTTGTTTGAGAGCTTGTCAAAGATGGACATCAGCAAAGAGAAAATTCGCTACATTTTACAGTTTTTCTTCGATAAGGGAGAAAACGCAATCCAGGCGGCTGAAAATGTGAATAGCGTTTAAGGACCTGATACTGTAACAGCCAATCATGCGCAATTTTGGTTTCGTCGATTCCGTTCCGTTAACTTCGATGTCAAGGATGCACCACGCACTGGAAGGCCAATTGTCGAAAATGTCGATAAAATCATAGAAATTATCGAGTCCGACCGTCATGTTAGAACTGTTTCGATTGCAAAAGAGCTAAACATTGCACAAAAAACCGTTTGGAACCATTTGAATAAGGCTGGATACACAAAGAAGCTCGATGTATGGGTGCCACACGAGTTAACGCAAAAAAACCTCACAGACCGAATTTCCATCTGCGAATCGCTGCTGAACCGCAACCAAATCGACCCATTTCTGAAGCGGTTGGTGACTGGTGATGAAAAGTGGGTCACTTACGACAACGTCAAGCGAAAACGGTCGTGGTCGAAACACGGTGAACCGGCGGAAACGGTGGCCAAGCCAGGATTGACGGCCAGAAAGGTTTTGCTGTGTGTTTGGTGGGATTGGCAGGGAATTATCTACTATGAGCTGCTCCCATACGGCAAAACTCTTAACTCGGAACTCTACTGTCAACAATTGGACCGTCTGAAGGAAGCAATCGCCCATAAGCGGCCAGCTTTGGCCAATAGGAGAGGAATTGTGTTCCATCAGGACAACGCCAGGCCACACACATCGATAGTGACTCGCCAGAAGCTCCGGGAGTTTGGTTGGGAGGTTCTTCTGCATCCACCTTATAGTCCGGACCTGGCACCAAGTGATTACCATCTGTTCCTGTCCATGGCGAACAATTTTGCTGGTGAAACATTCGCTTCAAGAGAGGCTTCTGAAATTCGACTGTCTCAATTTTTTGCTAATAGGAACGAGGGCTTCTATGAGAGAGGCATAATGAAATTACCTTTAAAATGGCAACAAGTTATCGAACAAAACGGCGCATATTTGATCTAAATCGGGTCATTCTAACTATCTTAAATAAAGCCCTCAATTTAATGCAAAAATAATGGATTTCTTTTTACTACACCTAATATATAAATATATATATATATTCTCAAAATTTCTTAAGTAATATATGCATTAAATTAATGAATTTAGGCCCATTTGCTACTGTTCCGGTTAAAGTTTATCGTCTCGATATCCTCTCAAAATGTCAAAATTTTCATACAAAATTATTTGTTTTTCGGAACGAAAACTGTAATCCGAACAGAAGCAAACGGGCCTTAAAAAGTTTCCGTTTGTCAAAATACTTATGCCAACACACATACATATATAATCAAAATAACTTGTTGAATTTTAAATTATTTAAAAAAGTTTTGGATCTTTCAGTTTCCTTTTAATTTGAATTAACATCACGTTAGTAAATATATATATATATATATATATATATATACATATATATATACAATATCATAATTTTCTATGAAATATTCGTAAAGTTAAAGGGAAAAAAGGAAGCGTTGCGTTTTTTCTAGTCAAAATAATTATGCCGACTATTGTACTTATCATGTTTGCCATACCCTGCAAATGTGCTTTAATTCAAAATCCTATGTAGATCGTGTGTGCACTTTGCGTGGCTCACGCGAATCAGTTACGAAAGGTCGTGAATTGATGCAACAGCTTGCGAATCGCAACGGTGGCGGAAATGTAGAAGTCGTTCTCACTATAAATATGCCTCCACCAGGTCCTACAGGTTATCCACCCTATCAGGAGATTATGATACCCGGAACAAAAGTTGGATTGGTCATTGGAAAAGGAGGAGATACAATCAAACAACTCCAAGAGAAGACTGGCGCCAAAATGGTCATTATACAGGAAGGTCCCAATCAGGAAGTGATTGTAAGTATGAACTAAATTTTATGGAAAACAGAATTATTAAATGTGACGATCTTACAGAAACCTCTACGCATATCCGGTGATCCACAAAAAATTGAGCATGCGAAACAGCTTGTATTGGAATTGATAGCTGCAAAGGACTCACAATCGCAACCATCAAACCGTAATAGCCTTAATACCTCTGGTGGTGCCTCTAATAATGGCGGCGGTGGGAATTATAATAATTTCGGAAACGGCGGCGGTGGCGAACAATGCGAGGTTTTTGTGCCGAAAATTGCTGTTGGCGTTGTTATTGGCAAAGGTGGTGATATGATACGTAAAATACAAATGGAATGTGGATGCAAATTGCAGTTCATACAAGGCAAAAATGATGAACCAGGCGATCGACGATGCCTTATACAGGGAACAAAACAACAAGTGGAAGATGCAAAGCGTACAATTGATGGCCTTATTGAAAATGTTATGGTCGGTAGAACTGAAATTTGGAAGCTAAGTTCAACTTTAATATGATTACAAATTACAATTATCTTTAAACAGCAAAGAAATCGAAATGGTGGAGGTGGTGGTGGTGGTGGTGGTGGACCAGGAAATTCAAATGACAATAGCAACTCTAATTACGGTTACGGTTATGGTGTTAACCATGCACAGCAACCACCAAGAGAAGAGATAACTTTCATGGTTCCAGCCTCCAAGTGTGGTGTAAGTATATTCCGCTCAGAACGATTTTATCGGGTGGAAAATTTGCCCGGTTCGGTCGGTTCGGCGGTTCGAACCGTGTTTGAATTTTTGGATTGGTTCGTCAAACTGGTTTTTCTACTTCTTTGAACCGGGGTTTCGGTTCGGGAATTTATCAATCTGAAAAATTTTTTTAACACGTGTTCCCAATTCTAACGCATTTTTTTTTTATCATATAGGGTTAAAATTTGCACAATCAAAAGTTAGTGGTGATTACCTTACTTATATTAGAGATGGTATCGATACTAATTTCTTAAGAATATCGAATATTTTTTTATTTTTGGCCTATGGGAGCGACCACTGTGCATGGTTGCAGGCAAAAATGAAACCCTGAACCTTTACAAAAAAAAGGGGTTCGGTTCGGTTCAAACATTTGTAAAAAAAAAAAAAAAAACCGGTTCGGTTAATGGTTCGGTTCATCAGCAAATAAAAGCGGTTTTCCGATTCAAAACCGGTTCACGTCCCTGATTTATATGCTCAGAGACGGCGATGAAGCAACCCTACGTTAATTACCAATTTAAAGACAAATCTACATTTAAAACAAAAGACGATAAGTTCAATTATTAAAATATAATCCTTTAGATTGTTATTGGACGTGGAGGTGAAACAATAAAGTTAATTAACCAGCAATCAGGAGCCTATTGCGAAATGGATCGCAATGCTGTAAATCCACCATCGGAGAAGCTTTTTAAATGTAAAGGTTCATCCGA
This sequence comes from Chlorops oryzae, assembly GCA_020466095.1. Classification (NCBI taxonomy): domain Eukaryota; kingdom Metazoa; phylum Arthropoda; class Insecta; order Diptera; family Chloropidae; genus Chlorops; species Chlorops oryzae. The sequence goes on along the minus strand of CM035806.1, from coordinate 4,283,095 downwards.
ACAAGTGGAGGCCGCACGGCAAATGATAGCGGAAAAAATTAATATGGAGCTAACGATTCTCTCGCGCAAGCCAATCAGTGGTGGTGGTCCCAACCAGCAGCATAATCAAGGCAATTATGGAAATCAAATGCAAAATGATCCCAACTCTTACCAGCAACAACAATGGGGTGGTTATGGTCAACAAGGTTGGGGTGATCAGTCACAACAAATGGCTGCTATGGGTCAAAATCCAGCGGCTGCAGCTGGACAACAAGCAGCTGACTATTCGGCACAGTGGATTGAATATTACAAGTTAGAAAGAACGCTCTGAATTTTTTCCTAAGAATGACATTTATTGCTTCTCTCAATTTAGATCGATGGGCATGCATCGTGAAGCTGAAATGATTGAACAACAGTTGAAAGCTAAGCAAGCGGTTGCAGCTCCAACTCAACCAGTTGCCATGCCGCATGTTCAGCCCCAGCAACAGCAGCAAACGCCAGCAGCAGTAACAGCGGCAGCAAGTAGCTCTGTTCAAGATTACAGCGCTCAATGGGCAGAGTATTATCGTAGTATAGGAAAAATCGAAGAAGCTGAAGCAATTGAGAAACAAATGAAGGTGCGTGTATTAAAGGTCTCGAAAATATTATAAAAAAAAAAAAAAAAAAAAAAAATGTGTATATATATGTATATTTAACTTTTTTTCCGGCATTTTTTTTTTTTTTTATATTCTCAGCAAACTCAAGGAGGTCAAAGTGCCGGAAGTGCTCCTGTCAGTAATAATGCGATGGGCGTGGGAAGCAATAACCCGAGTGGATCAGTTCCTGGTGCACCCGGTGTAGGTAATCCAGCAGCTGCTCCTGGCGGTGGCCAACCACCACAACAGCAGCAACAACATGGTTATCCGCAAAGTATGACCCCTAGCCAATATGCGCAGTATTCACAATATTATGCAGCGGCAGCAGCAGCAGCTGGCGGCTACCCACAGCCAGGCTACGGTGGTTATGGTGCACCGGGTGGATATCCAGGCGCACCACAACCACCGGGGCCAAACAATGGGCCCCAACAACAACAACAGCAACAACAACCACCAAAAGGAAATAAGCCGGATAAAAATTAAAGCGCACCAAATTCAAATTTAAATTCGAATTGAGAAGGCTGACTGACGGGTGAGTGAGAAACGAACAAATGTATACACACATAAATATTTCTATAATAGAATCGTTGCTAGCGTGTCTAAAGAAAACTTTCACAAATATCAATGCTTATTTACACATACCTTAATATATACATATCTGAACATATATATATATATAAACAATACTTTTATGAAAAATATGATTTTATTAAATTTTTTATGCAATATACCCTTTTATATGCTAATCAATTGAACGAACATATATTTACATATATATATATATATATATATATATATATATATATATTATATATATATATACATAAATTAATTGAGATGCGTGTGTGTTTTATACTCGACTTTGTGATTACGATTTCAAATTTAAAAATTTGTAGTGGCAATTCTGAAATGCTTCGGCAAATATGTATCAACATTTTTTTCCTCAATTTCAAAAACTTAGCTTAAAAAAAATTTTATACATATTTTCATGTACATAACCTAACTTCCCATATTACTTTTTGTTTTATTCCATCATTTTAACATATTTAACCAATATTTTATATAAGACATATACCATAAACATATACAAATATCAATATAAAATTCTTTGCAGAGGTCGCTCAATCACTTGTGTGTTACTTTTTCAACGTCGGCGTGCGCAATTTCTCTATGACATACCATTAAAAGAAAAGCAAACAAGATAACAAAAAAAAAAAAAAAAAAAAAAAAACCCAGATATACATAAAAACAGTTATATTCAAAAACTTTAACAATTAAATAAATACATCTTTTATTGTAGCTTTTAAGAAATACAATTACTTATGTAGACAACTGAAATCATCATCAGATATAACTTTAAAGTTACAATTTTTATAAATGAAATCATTTTAATATTTTTTTTTTTTTTTTTTTAGTTTTTTTAATCCATTTATCTTTTTTATTTTTTCTAACAAAAACATAACGAAAAAAAGTTCTGAAAGAGATTCGGTTTCATAGCTTATTTTATTATATAAAATAAGAAATGCTAGAAAACGAAATTTCCAGTAAAAACGGCCGTTTTTATAGAAAATGAATGTGTATTAACTTCTAATGTGAACGTAATACTACGCATGGGAACTTTAACAAATTTAGCTTTAATAATAAAAATGATAGAAATAAAATTTTGATAGTTACGAAGTTTATTTTTGTATGCATATTCATGCAAATATAAAATGAAAAATTCGATTGACATTTAATCTAAAAGTCTAGTAAGTTTTTATTTTTATTATTACTTTTGACTTATTAAGGATTTTTTGTTGTTTTTTTTTTTTTTTTTTTTTTTTGTTAAATATATGCAGGGATGCCCGCGGAGCAAGCTTCGGAGCATTGAGAGCAAATGCTTGTGTACATACACAAAAGGCAACAAGCAAGCTGAGAAATCGAAACCTGTTTAGTCTGACATCAGGCAGCGAACGAGCAAGACCTATGTCGGATGAAGCAAAAAGAGAGAACTGAAAAAGGCGAAAAACGTTCTTCAGTGCAATGCGCACACACACACTATCGTAAGCTTTCAATGTAGTGGTGGGCATCCCTGAATATATGTCTTACAAAATGCCCACGTCAAATGAAATCAAATCAAATCGAAAGCTTTTAGAACTAGCTTGCAAATTACATCCTATTAAAATAATGAAAAGAATAATTTATTGGTAGCGAGGCCCTGGGCAAAGATAGTTCTGGTTACATACAAAAAAAAAAAAAAAAAAAAACAGTTCGTTCACCGTCGAAGTTCAAAAGAGTTACTACTTTATCCATCGCAGAATTTTGGGTTGCGCTACAAGAAGTACACGGTGGGAATATCTCCCGAAAATCTTACTTAGGACGTAGTCTTCATATCGGTTTAAGAACTTCGAAATATATTCTATTAGTCTTCGTGCCAGTTTAACCTAATCCAAATATGTATATTTGTTTTTCAGCATTTAAAGAAAAAAATTCTCGCTGGCAGTAGTCAAAACTGGTTTTTAATCTTTCATCACGACTATCGTTTGAAAGTTTAAATCCTCAAAGATTTTAAAATGGCATGAAGACTATAACCCTTATAGTATTAAGTCCTTTTGCCAAGGGTTCAATATATCCATGAGGAAAATGTAATAGTTGGAGACTTGAAAAAAAAAAAAAAAAAAAAAAATGTTTTTTAAATAAAAAAGAAAAGAATATAAAAACGTACCTAATATTCTGCATCTCCGAGACATGTTTGACTTTAATTACGAAATTTTTTTTAATTAACTGGTATTGATGGTAGTTAGATGGTCATTAGTTATTATAAAGATGTAAGAACTGTGTTCGATTGATATCTAAATGGAATTTCTATCAATTTTACATTACTTCCATAAACTGAATAAGTTTTTTTTTTTTTTTTTCCTTTTATTTTTTCTCTACCAAAAAAGAGGAAATTTTAAAATTTATATTTGCATTCGAATGTTGTTTTTTATATGCAGAAGATAGATAACAACGAGAATATAAAAAAATAAAAGGATAAATAACAAAATTTTCCGTAGAATATATAGAAATAATATGAGAAAGGTTATACTTTCTAGGGGTATATTTACCAATAAATCACTTAAAAATATATTAATGATTAACAATTAACTTTAAATGTAAGAATTCATAGACCTATAAATTTTTGATGACTCCAACGTTCATTCGTTTCGGAATTTGCACTTATATACATTTTTAAATGAATTACATTTTATTACGTTGCGTCTTTGATGATGTTTAATAAAACTATAGAAAAAATGTTGCGTGAAAAATACACTTACATATATTAAATATTTATATACTTATTTAAAAACATGCACATCCATACAAAATATCAGAAATCTTATATTATGTAGCACAAGCGCATTCCACTCGACGAAGTAACCAGGAAAGCAAGAAAACAAGAAAGAAAGAACGAAAGAACGAAAGAGGGAAGGAAACCACAATCCAAACCAACAACAGCATGATCTTGTGAAGCATATCGATCGGAAGCAGATCGTCCAATCCACGTAATAATCGCATAGTAAGTGCAAACCATACCCTTGGTAAGATGATGTGTATGAACTTACTCTACAATATTAGCAAATTGCAATATATATTATACCTGCATTCAAATGATTTATAAATCTATTAAAATGATTATATCGCTCTTAAACGATTGTATTTAACCGTATACTGTGTAATATTTATATTATATTTATTATAATTATTATTATGATGCGTTAAACATGATTGACAGTTGGGCGTTCGTTCATTTCAAGCGTCTTGGCGTATTTGAGGAAATTTGCTTCAGTTTCAAAAACAAACAAACAAACAAACAAAAAATCCCCTATTTTATATGAGAACATTTTTTTTTTTTGACCTGAGCTCCTCTTTAACACATTTAGGAATCTTTGTTACTGTTTCCAATACAAGTTTTTGTTTTATGAAAAATATTTAATACATAATTTATTCGATAATTTCGATAAATACAGTGGGGTCTCGTTATAAGTCGTTTTCTCGTTCCTAAAAAATCGACGTATAGCGAATCGACTTATAACGAATCAGTTTTCTTCATATGATTGTATGAAATAATTTCTAATTGGTTCCTCAAATCTCAAAAATTGATACACAAATTTTTTTTTAAAGTCAATACAGTCGAACTTTCGTATAGTGAACGTCGTCTATACAATGAAGTTCTCTCTACTCTGAAATAATTTCAAACGCACAGCTTTTTCGTTCCACTTTCTTCAGTGTACGTGTTAATAATTTCTGTAAAATGAAATTTCTATATAATGAAGTGATTTTCTGGTCCCGTGCGACTTCATTATAAGGAAGTTCTACTGTAAAATGAAAATTCCCTACAACTGGCATCACAGCTCTAATGTCTGATTTCCAATTATTCGTCGGATGCAGAACGTTTTACGCTGCGTCCACAACAACGCACGCAATTGATTTGAGCTGCTTCCATATGCTGCTTGCATGTGTTTGCCTCAATTGACGGAACGCACCTGACGCGTCATTGGAGATGGCACTTAGGGGGTGCAAAAGACGAAAAAAATGTTCCCCCAAACTTTTAGACGTAATTGCGAATCATTTGCGACGTATAGCGAACCAGGGTGTTAATTGATACGTGACGTAAGTGCGAATCGACGCATAACGAGGCGACTTATAACGAGACCCCACTGTACTTCGAAAAGGCATCGCAACGGGAAAACTAAACGGAAACAATAAAAAATGAGCCTTATGTATATAAAACATATTTTAAATTTTGAATAATGAATCGAATTGAAACGAAACGAAATTGTTTTAGGTTATCCTCTTAAGTGTAGGGTTCGTGGAGTTTTTACTCAAGGTATTGGTACAGATGCGGACAATAGGACATAATCTTCCAATGAGGTTAAGTTACAAATGATTGTCAAAAATCAAATTTGTTTCCATAACGCATAGAGAGATGATCGAATAATTTAATATATCGGTATTTAACTTCTTGATTTATTTCGATTAATTTGAGTACATATACACTAACATTGTAGCGATCACTAAATTCACAAAGTGTGTCTACACAAGAATATATATATATATATATTTTTTTTTTTTTTTTTTTGGTCAAAAGATAAATTTCTCATGTTTTGATGTCTTTTATATCATCATCGGATCATAATTCCATATATACATATATGGGCCAAAATTCTTTTTAATGCCTAAATTTCTGTCTCTGTCAACGAAAATCAGTGTTCATAAAAGAGCAAATCAAATAAATAACAAATAAATTTTACCTAAAAATTTATGAATAACGAAATAAAATACTCTAGTCCAATTGGAAAAAATCGAATATTACCAACTTCCATCTTGTTTACTCGCAAATTACAGTAACATTGTTGTCTTGTTTGGCAAGACAAGACAAGATAAGACAACAATGTTACCGTAATTTGCGAAGGAAAAAAATTTAGTTTTGTTAATCATTGATTTTTTTCAATTCGACTAGAGTATTTTATTTCGTTATTCATAAATTTTTTGTTAAAATTATTTTTTTATTAATATGGTTTGCTCCTTCAGAAAAACTGATTTTCATTGACAGGGACAGAAGTGAAGGCATTAAAAAGAATTTTGGCCCATATGCACGTAATGAGAACACCGTCTTTAGAATAGAACTCTACGCGGCCTAACAAAAGTCTGCAAAGCTTATAACTATCTGTAGACATTTCGAAGTATACATATTCTTCCGACCAATATAGGCCAACTATGATTTTTTTTTTTATTAACTATTTCGAAAGATGGAATTTTTCCAAAGCCAAATTTTTCATTTTCTGGCTATTCATTTTCAATGAGATCTTTTTTAATTTATATGTGTCTACGAATTAAAAAAAAAAAAAAAAAAAAAAAAAAAAAAAAAAACTTCGCTCTGTTGTAGATTTGCATTTGTCGTACATCTAGAAAATTTGAGAAATATTCAATATATTTATCACCATTTGAATCATTTTAAATGTACACCTACTAAATTGTTTATTGCTCTAAAATCTTCATTGATATTTTAACTCGTTCATTTATATAAATGGTAAGATTTTCATTGCTTTTGTATGGGTAACATAATGATTTCCTTTTTTGAAAACTCTTTTATATGTATATGTAAAAAAAAAAAAAAACACGAACTCTGTCATATTATGTGCATCTACTTCCAGCCTAGTAATATCCTTGAGCCCTACAAACAGTCTGCCTCGGCAAATAATTGAAAAATGAAATCGAAATATGAACGTCTAAGGTGTGGGTAAGATCATCATTTAAATGCAATAAGCTGTTAACGAGAGAAACACGATTATGAGTAAATATTAATTTTAAATAAAAATAAAAAACATTTATATAATATATATACATACATATATATATATACATTTTTGTGAAAATACAATATATATTAAAGCTGTTAGGGCACTGTATTTGCAAAGTTCATAATGAAGTTTTATATAAAGAAGAAAAGAAAAATACATAAACTATATACATATACAAAACAGCGCCAATCTTCGATGTGTATCTGCAAAAGTATACTACGGCGAATAATAGATATAAGATCCCTGATGAAAAAACAAAACTCCTTAACGAAATTAATAAAACTTGCTGAATTATTTCCACAAACCGTTACAAACTACCCTACGGCTCTCGAGGGTAAATTTCATTTTATACTTTTTGAATTGCCTAATTTTTTTTTTATTTATTTTCCTCATACCTCACATCGCTGAGGTGGTCAGAGAGTGGCTAAGGTGTTGGTTAAAGATACCTGATGATGAACCTGTAAGCTAGGTTCGAAACCGGTCGTATCGGCTTTCCACACTTCTCGGCAATTTATGAAAAATTAAATTTTTTCAATTGCCAAAAATTACATTTTTCACTATAAGCGAAAAATGAGAGACCAAAAAGCCCAAATAATAATTCAAAAAATGAAATATGGAGATGGTAAAAAATAACAATTTTACTTAACTTCAATTCAGATAGTTTCGAATCTGTTCCAGGAACGAAAGCAACATATCGTTGGCCACTCATTTCAGGTTAGAATAGAATTATTCATTTCAAAATCAAAATTTATTCAAGTGGTGGGGTGCCTTTAAAAACTCTTAGGAAACGACAATATTAAAATATAGAAGAAATTACATACATTTGACAGTCAATATGGATTGTGTAAAAATATTAAAAAATGTTTTATTGCAAGCGTAATTCCTTCATAAAAAAAAATAAAAAAAAATTTTTTTTTTAATTTTACAAAGATGGATTATTTTCAAAACCAAAACCATTTTGTTTTTTATTTCCATTATTTTTGTATATTACTACTATTATTTATTTATTTAAGCAATAGTAAATTATTGCATAAATTTAACGAGAGCACTAGCTACGGGGCTTTCGGCTCTTATTTAGTATAATTTTTTTTCATCTCCTTTGTTGTGAGAAAAATTCCAATTTTTTAGTTCATTGAAAGGTAAATGAGTCCTTGGTGTATGTTCTTAAAATAACAAAAAAACAACAAATTGAAAAATGATTTTGACAACCAATCTTATTCATATATAAATTCTATATATATAACCATATAAATGTTTTATTTGAATCTGCTCTATACTTTCAGGTTTTGAAACCTGCTCGAGCGTCACTACTCTCTCTCTCAATACAATATGAGTATATTATTGGTGAAACATTTATAAATATATATTAATATTTTACAACACTATTAACTATTCAAATGTATTGTAAAAATATTTTTACAAAGAATTTTCTTGACAACTTCACAGACATATGTAAGCACATTTCTCAAAAATCAATCCATTAAGGTTTTTCACCATTTATGTAAAATATGCCAATATATATATTTTCTCTATAGTGTGGATTTCGATTATATAACTCGAAAATGAATTTTTATAAACTTATTGCAGAAATTCCAAAAATTTTTGCAGCCACTTCTTCAATGAATTGTTGTTTCTTTTGCTATTATTTTTTCCACAAATATCAATCAACAACTCCATTTTCTAGTTCATTTCACTTATGAGAGGGCTTTCTTAAATTCACTTAAATGGCTACAAGAATTTCGCGAGCGCATGTGAATGTCCTAGAATGAAAATAAACAAAATTCGCTTAAAATTCAGGTAATTGATTTTCTCCTTCGTTTTTTGCCACATAACATACAACAATTTCACTTATATTTTCAAAAATCAATTTTATGAACAATCAATTTACATATTTACCTAAAAATAAAAATTCTAATTAAGTAAACACAGTTGAAATTGTAAATAATTTGAAGGTCCGTCTATTGTTTTTGGTTTTTTTTTTCTTTCTTTTTTTTTTTTTTTTATTTAATAAACTGTTTTTATGTTTATAAAGAAGAAATAGTTTTATTTCGCTTTCTCACAATCGAAATATATTTCGTTTTTGTTTTTCTCTAATCATTTTGAATACATACTCAGACCTAATTTTAAATGAATATTCCCGGGGAATTTTCCCCTGAGGATTTAAAAAAAATATTCATTAGTGGTACTTATGCAGCTTCGCAAATGCCTTCGCAACTTTTCCCATCGTAAGTTTTCATATAAATTTTGACAGTTGGTGACAAATTTTATCACAATTTCGAAGCTGCATGAGTCCCACTATTCTAAGTTAATTGGGCGGGAAATATAAAGGGGGTAAGAATTTCGAAAATTTTTAAGAGCGAATACGTTCAACCGTTTATTGATGCGGAGAAAAACTTCTAGGGAAAAAATTCCCGGGGAATATTCATTTAAAATAGGGCTGATTATTAGGGGTATTCACAAAAGCGTGCTAAAAACGTTGGAAAGTCGGAAAAATGAGACTTTAAATTTTTTAAACTTTTTTTTTTGTATCTTGCACAACTTTTTAAGCAGTTAAAAATTCCCGATTTTTCGACTTTCCAATTTTCCGACGCCTTTGTGAATACCCCTATTGTCTCAAAGAATAACTTATTAAGATCTTATATGATTTTCCGTAATCATCCGAAATAGAAGTGTCAGAGCAGTTCGTCTCCCTTCCGAAGGAAACTTCAAATGGAAAGCAACTTTACGATCGGTTCTTGCCGTCATATGCAAATAAGTTGATAATTTATTTTGAAAGAAAATTTCAAAATCAATTTTTTTTTATTTGAAAATTGTCTTAAATGCCAATAAAATATATGGTGGTGTAGTATCAGTTTTTTTTAAATAAACGATTGTTTTCTTTGCAGAAATCCCAAATAATTTGTAGGGAAACTCCATTGGTTTGTCAAAAAATATGAGTTTTTGAGTGAAATTCAAAGTAATTAATTTGCATAATTAATTATCGCAGAGAAGCATACGGGGAAAGGAGAGGGCTTTTGTCCGCGCATTCTTTGTGCTTGTCATTCTCAATGCAAAAATTCAATATGGCGGCGGAAGATGTATTGACAGATGCTTCATTTACTTTCGCCATTGCGCCCGTTTACACGTACCGTCAACAATTATCGAATTCCCTTTTGATGTTTCGTTCGTGTTTGGAAAGAAAAATCTTAAGCTTGCTTTCATTGGGAGAATAATTTATGCTGATGTATGCTTACATGGTGGGAGGGGGGTATAAAAAAAAATTGGTCAAAATCTCCCTTATGTTATTAATGGACTGATCCCAAGAGGCAAGGAGAGGGGTTTTTGTTTTCCGTTTTTGCGTGGCACGCTTTGTGCTGTCCTTATATAAAACGAATATGATTTTTTTTGGCTTCGCTTCATTCGTTTTCGTTGGTAGTCCGGTTCAGAGCGCAGTTGAGCATAATTGTGCAGTTAAATAAAAGGAAGAAGATTGAAATATCTCGGGAATAAAATCCATTGTGTTGAGAAGGACGTTTGATTTTCGATTTAATTGCAAATATGTGAAAGGTTTTGAATATTTAAGGGCATGGTATGGTTTTAAACCCGAAAAAAAGGCATGTTTTCATGATTTTTTTTTGGAGACATGAATAATGTTGGTTTATTTTCTTCATATACATGTTGTAGTTATGCTTATTAAGTGTATTTGGGAAAAAAAAAAATTGAAATTATCGATAGATAAATACGTGGTATCGATTCTCCGGAGGCTCCTCGAAAAAAAGTTGGTTTGCCGTGAACATGATTAGAGGTTAGCGGTTCATCTGAAAAAAAAAAGGAAACATGTTTTTAAAAGGTAATTTGTATCCCGAGGTATCGCCGTGGCCCTATTTTTTTTAATAATTTTTTTTTTTTTTTTTTTGTAGCGTTTTGAAGTCAAAAACGCGATTTTCGCTTAAAAATTGAGGTTACTTTATTATTTTAAAATAGGAAAAAAAATAAAAAAAAAAAAAAGGGCCACGGCGATACCTGTTGATTTATGTGTATAATAATTGAAAAAAATTTTAAAACGATCGGTCAAGTAGATTTTGCAGCATCGTGTTCACGGACTTCAAAAAAGTCGTTTTCCACAAAATCGATTTGAAATTCTTTTTTCTACACTTTTTACACTAAGGTCCACTCACTTGAATCGCTGTATCTCCTTTAGTTTTAGTACGATTTACTTGAAATTTTTACACAATACTCTTGAAATGTTGTACATTCAGAAAAAAAATAAATAAAAAAAACAACCCAAAAATTTTTTAAAACCATACCATGCCCTTAATAATTTTTTTTTACTTGTATATTGTTTAGGTCTAATTACATGCAGTAATAAGTGCTTGATTCAACAATTGGATTCGCTTCTTCTAATCGATGAAACTGGTAGCATTATACATACAAAATATACATCCTTACTACATAAAAAATTATTTCAACATTTATTTTTCTGTTAGTTTCAAACGCTCTGAAATGACGTCATATATATTGAAAATTTACAACCACTTGGTGTATTGGCGTTGTTTTTGCTTTTGTAAAACAAAAGAAAATGTCAAAATAACAAGCGAATAAACGAATGTTTGAAATCGTTCCGGAACAAATGTTCTGCTGTCTGACCACGAACAGAACTTCAAAAGGGAATTGTTCCGGAACGTGTTTAAGGTACGACGAGGGTGGTTCAATAAGTACCTAATTACTTTTGTTTGAAGCGGAGCTTTGAAAGCACCCACTAAATCAATCAGTTCGTATTCTAAGCGGAGTTCCATGCTACTTATGCATTGGTCACCTTATGTCATGCATAATAATAAATTCCGCTTCATATTGAATTGAAGTACAGGGAACTACGGATAAATGCAAAAACCTCATAAGTGCAAGGTGCTTTGAAGCCTTTTTAAGTGCTGTCTCCTGAAAATATGCACGGATTAATGCAAAGAACGCATAAGTGCACAAGAATTTGAGCAAAAAAACGTGTTGCATTTATCCGTACTCTACTGTACTTAAATCTTTGCCAATGCACAGTGCAAGATATGGGTTAACGCCGACTCCAAACGGTAATTGCTTTTCAGGAAGATTTTCGTAGCGATTTTGCATTTTCGGTAAAAAAAAAAAAAAGAAATGCCAAATATGGACGTAAACACATAAAAAGTTTGAAATTTTTTTTATTCAAGAACACTTAAGACAAAAATATTTACTTTTTTTTTTTATAATTTCATATCTATTAAAATATTCACTATGAAACTTTAAGGACTTCAATACACTGAAATTATTTTAATATTTTCTTGCGATTTCTGTGATATTGAGTGATGATATAGACCCGAGGATCAATAAAATGAAAATACGAAAATTCATCAATTGATTTAATTTTATAGCTTATGGTTCATTTAAGAAATGATTTTTTGATGACGGCTTGTAGCGTGCTATGGGCATATTCTCATAGCAATTTTGCAATATAATATCTAATTATTTCTAATTATGTCTGCAATATCTCAAGAGTTTGCGTTAAATATCTTTTCCTATAAAAAGGAGCAAGCTAAGTTTTTTTTTTACTTTACGTTTTTATTTACTGTCTGTAATGTTCTTGTGTGATTCTTTTAACGGCTGTTATGTTTCATATTCCGTATTGTATGGAAAAAGAAATCGGTAGACCAAAAATTACATCGGAGTCGTCAATATTTCGATTTTAGCGGTTTCCATTTTTCATAATATAAATGAGTTATGAAAAATTGTGAACCCTAATTACAATGTATAAGTGTGCTGAATAGTTCAGCTCATATGCAAACATGTATGCTTCTATTTATTGCAAAAAAAAACAAAATTCTTTTGTTCGTAAATTCGTATCGACCCACAGTGCGACGAGGCCTGCATTGAATATTAATGGATCCTTTCGTGAATCTTTCATTTAATGGATAAACACCAATTGAAAGGAATATTGTAAATTGATATTTCAAACTAAACTGTCGAAATGCTTGGTGAATAAAATGCATTGTTTATTCGTTACCCGACTTAAAAGCGTGGTTTGGATATTGTAAGAGTTGGAAGTAAGCCCATTTATTAAACTTATATATATATATATATATTTTTAAATATTTACACTCATCCAAAAAAAAAAAAAAATCTCGATTGCCCTGGGAAATAATTTCAAATTATAACCGAGGATTATTTAAATTATAGGGCAAGTCTTTTATCCTTTGAAAAATATTTTAAAATTACCATTTCTGACGGATTTCTTTTAAAGGCATTTATTTGTCATAAACAGGGCAGCCACATATATATTTCAATTGAGCGGTAAAAGCATGTATGTCAATATTTAAATAAAAAATTTTTTTAATATGTTTTCCTTGAGGTTCACTTCTATCTATTATATTATAAATGAAGTTCTCTGATATATTTTTGAAAATGTATATAAATAGGCGTGATTTCAAGAAAATAACTGAGCTTCATAATTAGAAATATTCCAAATATGTACATTTATACTTTTACGAGCTCAATTTAAATATTTGGGGTTTGGCCCTGGACATAAACAGGAAAACTGTCGTCGCACTGTACGTTGGACTAAAAACATTAATTTAGAATATTAGAAACAAATATTAAGTTTGATTTTTAAAGGTAGGAAAAAAAAATTAACAGAAAAAAAAAACTGAAAATAAGGAAAATTAAAATTTATAGGTAAGTAAACAAGGAAATGGGTTTTCAATATCTTTTTTTTTTTTACAGGTTCTTTTTAATAGTTTATCTTTCTCGTCAAAAATACATACATATAAATTGTATGTACATAGTACATGTACATTTACAATTGGTGCTTTTTTGAAAATGTTATTCTCCTTTCATTATTTTACAATTAAATGTCAATGCATTATGCATTAGAAAAATGATAAGGCGAAAAGGAATTAAAGTGGGAAAAAATGATACAAAGCATTCCGAAATTTTAACAAATATTTTTAGCAGTTTAAATTTATATTTTCATTCATTTTTTTATTTTTACTTTATTTTTATTATTATTTTTTTTTTTTTTTTTTTGTACTGATACGGGAAATTGTTGGAATTTATTCCTTTTCGTAGTAAAACCAAAGTATAAAAAAAAAGCTCAAACAAAGAGAAAAATTACGATATAATAATTACTCATTTCAACTGCAAAAATGTAGAAGAACAGAAGGCAGAGTTCGTGTGTAATAAAGAATGAATGGAGTGTGTATCCTTCAAGTGCTTAACTTAAATTCTTGCATATATTATAGCAATCGACAATAGCAAATCCAACGTGTCCACACATTGACTTAGATGATTTCTGTTTTGATGGATCGCACTTTTTTTTAGTCGCTGTGCGCTTTTTCAACTTGTCCCACGCACCTTTATGCAGCAATCAACTAAATTAAAAGAAAAATTAATATCAAAGTATTCACAAATTCGATTTTGTTTATTTTAAGCTTTGCTCACCGCTTTGACTGTTGCCTTTATGAAATCCTTCTTTTCGGTCAAATCGAATTCAGGATATTTTGCATACACTTGTTTACAAACAGTTTTCATTGTAATCTCTTCGAGATTGGCCTTATCTAAAATTTCCTTAACATAATTGCGAATTTGTTCGTCCTTCGAAAAGAGAAAACAAAAACAATGAAATCTTTTCTATAATTTTTTTTTTTTTTTTTTTTTTTGTTCTTTCTTACCGTGGGGAATGTTTTTCCCTTCTTAGTGAGCGGTTCATCCTCATCACTTTCATCTTTCTCATCCTCAGACGAATCTTGCTTGGGCTTCTTCGGTCGGCCTCCTGTAAGAGAGATGGTGGAATACATAAAAGCATATATGTAGGTATATTGCAGCTAAGCGGGCCTCTTGAATATCTCGTAAAGATCAACATTCAGCCCTATTATGATTGTCGACTACTGATAGAGAATCGAAAAAGTTCTATGTTCGACAAAAAATTTTAATTTTCCACATACTAGAAAATGAAAAATTTTAGTCGACGATAGAAATTTTTCGATTCTCTATCAGTAGTCGACAATCATAATAGGGGTGATTATGAAAGTATTTGATGAGAGTCAATCCAACTCACCTTTAACAGGCGTTTTAGCTTTGCTGACAGCTTTACTATTTTTCGTAGGAGTAGGTTTTTTATTCTTTTTTGAAGTTTCCTCATCCTGTAACATAAATGATATCAAAAATCGTCTAAGGATTATAAAAAAAAAAAAAAAAAACATTAATACATCGCTCTGATCACTGCCAAAGTCGGATAGCTCTTCTTCATCTTCATCTTCAGACATTTCCTCTTCACTCTCAGAGTCCTTACGCTTACGAGAGCTTGCAGCCGCGGCACGACCACGACCGCGCTTACCGGCTGCAGATGGACGACCACGTTTACCTCCTGCTCCGGATGCGGTTGAAGCACGTTTACGCTTAGGCACCTTTTTTTTTTTTTTTTTTTTTTTTAGGAAAATAAATGAATGCAATACGAATTTCTGGAAAAGAAGTCTTGCTTGCTTACGTCACTATCCGCATCTGAGAGTTCGGATTCTTCTTCTTCGGAATCTGAATTTTTTCTTCGACTATTCCGTGCCGGTCTTCCACGTCCAGCTCTTGCTGGTGCTTTGCGTCCACGACCACCATCCGAATCGGAATTTCCACCGGATGGGTTATACTAATTACGGTAATAGATTCAAAATAAATAATCATCTACAATAAAGTATGAAGAATTATCTTACATCAGACCCGGACTCTGAATCAGCATTACGCCTTCGCTTTGTTGGAACAACTTTGTGCTCACTTTCTTCAGAGCTTGAGAAATCAACATAGGCCGACATTTCTGAAAATCAAAAAAGAAATTTTTATTGTAGAACGCTACCTGATTATCCTCGATAGAATCATTTACTCTTTCCTGCCGTCGAACGTTTTGGCCGACCACTTGAATTACGTGGTGCTCCACGTCCACTTGGAGCCTTGGTGCGTTTGCGAGTTTTTTCTTCTTCCTCTTTTTCCGGCTCTTCCTCTTCGGCGTCCTCATCATCTTCCATTTCCTCATCCTCTTCGACAGCATCAACACAGAGTGACTCATCGGGCTCCATTAAGAATTTTAAAATTCTATTTGCGACCTCATCCTTGGAACCTTTCAAAATTCAAACATAAGACATCATCGATAGTTTCAATGGCCCAGTTTCTTCAATATCATCATCAATCTATCAATCTATAAACGGTGGCAACACAAACCTTTACGATCCAATGAGAGTATCTCACACATGCCTTTGAGTGCTTTAGCCTCCGTTTTCTTAATAGCTTCAAACTTTTTCTTGTATTCACTAGAATCCTTCTCGAATTCGAAACCGGCAAAAGAACGTAAATTTTTTTTAACCACATTATTTTTACCATTATAACCAAAGCAAATCTGTAAGATAAAAAGAAAATACGTTATTCTCTATCCGGAATATACAATTGCCAGTTGTTCTTGACGTACAGCATGCAGGGTTTGTAACCCATCCACGCGTGTTTTATTGATGTTTTCATTGATCTTGTCGATTTCAGCTAATGCAACAACATTTTCATCATCGTCCTCTTTATTCTCTTCTTCGCTTTTAGCATCTTCATCAGCATCTTTATCTTTATCTTTATCTTTATCGTTTGCCTTAGCGGGTTTCTTCTTCTCTGCGTTAACAGTACCATTTTTTTCCTTGACCTCAGACTTATCCTCATCTTTGGAATTTGTGTCCTTTTCATCGTTCTTCTTTGAAACTGAAGCACCCTCCTCTTTCTCATCTTTAGCTTCGTCGACAGAGGCGGCCGCCTCAGCTTTCGTTGGTGGCTTTTTGGCTTTTGACTTTTCATCATCGGACGCAGTTTCACTAATCTTTTCTGGTGATTTGGTATCTGTATTTATTATAAGATAAATTCAAAAGTTATAAATTTGTATTCCTTTACGGGGTTATTCTGGTGTGACCACTTTTGAAATTTTTTTTTTTTTTTTTTTTTTTTTTTAAATATATTTCCATAGTAACACCTATTGTGAGGATATGCTGTGAAAAAATCGGACCGAAATTTTCAGTAATCAAAATACTGCAGCCCATAATCACCAACGCGCCCTATGAAACTTGTTCGCATTTTTCTCAAAACGTCATTTTTACAATGGTGAACGTCCTGCAAACAATACCGCTTTGAAAGTTATAAATTATCTTCTAAAAAATAGCTATCTGAAGTAGATTTTTTACCAAAAAAAAAAAAAAAAAAAAAAAAAAAAAAAAAAAAAAATCCCCTCTAAAGTCAGCCTATTTTTAAATGAAATTAATTTATTCTGGTAAGGATGATATCGACAGACCCATTGAACAATAATCCATTCGATTTTTTTGATTTAGCCACGAATAGCCGATATCGCATCCCCGATTTACCTAATTTTTTGGGGTTTAAATACTGCAGAAGTACCCTTCAACTACTCCCCAAATCAACATGTAATATGAATATTTATAATGAATTAATTACCGATATGTAAACTTGAAAATCGAAATGTTATTAACTTACAGATTGAATATACATTAATAATCAATATTCGAACAATGCTTCAATAAATAGTCCCTTATACCAAATCAGAAATCTAACCTCAAATAATCCAAAGAAAGTTCAATTCAACAAATAATCTAAAATTAAATCGGGATTTTTTTTGATTATTTGAATTTTCGACATTAATCTCGAAAATACGTCCTGGATTGATATCACAGATTATTTGGCTATCGCAATTTCTTAATTCCAACGAATCTTCAGATTAAATTAATATCTTATGGATTAAATCAATAATCAGATTATATCTTCAATCGTTTAAGGTCTCCCCAAATCAACAGTACTACTTGCTCACAATTTCCCCACCAATGCAAATTTAACACGAAGGTGTCCTTCGAAAATCGAAACTCGCGTTTGAACTGTTGCAGATGTAGTGACAACGGGGCCAATCCAGTGCATTTGGCATGCTTCGTTAATAGAATGGGGAGCGGTCCGGGCTGTCATAGCTCAGAGTGAGTAGTGCGTGCGCCTCATAGTCCGAAGGGCCCAGGTTCAATTCCAGAACGAATGCCGAATTATTTTTTGTTGAATTAATAGTTCAAATTTAAAACCTATGAGGAATTTTTAAGAGTTTGTTGCAAGCGTTTTTCTTCCTTTACATTTTTTGAAGTTTCGAATT
Organism: Chlorops oryzae; assembly: GCA_020466095.1. NCBI lineage: Eukaryota > Metazoa > Arthropoda > Insecta > Diptera > Chloropidae > Chlorops > Chlorops oryzae. Next base: position 4,265,000 of record CM035806.1, on the reverse strand, counting down.
ATACCTTTCTTCCAAATTTTATCGCCCGCGCGGAGAATTGATCATGCCACTAGTTAGGTGGCACGTGCACTAGTTCTTTTTCCTATACTGGAGGACTACTCGCCATGGCACCAATCTTCCTTTAGGGAGTGTATTTATCACATGGACGATGTCGAACGCTAGTGTTCCAAACAAAATCGTTTTGATTCTGCTTACCTCCTTAGAGGCTAGTTTGCATAAGGGTGTTGAAAGCTCTGTAGTACCGTAGCCGAGAAACTTAAAGAATACGAGTATATAGGTTCTACCATAAAAATGTAAAAAAAAAAAAAAAAAAAAAAAAAAAAAAAACTGCGTTTTTCATGGAGTTTAAGGATACAACTAAAAACAAAATGATTGAATTTTATCTTATAAAAGCTCCAAAAAAAGAAATGTATTCATGCTTGGGAAGTTTACCAATCCCATATGACGAGGACGAGATAAACTATGAAAAACGAACTTTTTTATGTACCTTGATTTGAACAATGCGTCAAACATTTTAAAATCTGTCAGAAGCATTTAGACACAAGGATGACCGGAAATAGAAAAAAGCTTTTTTTTTTTTTTTTGAAAGACCCAGCGCAGGTTTTGAACCGCCCCGCCTATCATTGAAAACGCATTATACCATCGCTTTAGCTTGCTTTACCATCGACGCTATAAGCATAAGCGTCGGCTAAATTAAATATGTCACCGTATGGCTATAAAATTTTTTCAAATAGGGAGCTAACTTGATTTAATCGGAATTGGACAATTGAAAGCTCTCACCTGCATTTTGGGTTTTTGGTTTCTTATCAGAATCTTCCGTTGTTGCAGCTTCCTTATCACCATTTTCCTTTTCTTCATTTTCTGCTTTTGGCTTCTCAGAAGCTACGGCTTCATCCTCGACTTTAGCGCTTTTTATTTCTTCCTGCATAACGTAAAAATAATAAATTGATATAGATCAAAATAATGTGTATGGTTATGTCGTATCTTGTTTTATATTTTTTTTTGTTTTTCCGATTCTCTCTGTGCTGCTATTCTTGGCCGCACACACATATAAGCACATCGCCTTATTTCTCTATCCACTCATTCACACCAAACTTCAACGAAAGAAAGGCGCGCGCGAAAATCTGTACGCAACAAACTACAAAACAAACACAAGTCCGAAAAGAAATGCAGAATACACTGCGACAAAAGACACTCCGAATTCCAATTGACACTTTTCATTATCCGCAATGCACAATTAACCGAGAAAAAGAAAAAGAAAACTCCAAAAATCAAGATCACGATTTCCATACTTCGCGTAAAACACATTAGCTTGATACACAAAATCTGCCTTGACTTTTTTTTTAACGTGTAGAGAAAATCTACTGACGCCGCCATGTTTACTACGAATGGGAGAAAGGAAGCGCAAAGTGACACGCTCAACTAATTGAAAACAAATTATTCTTGCAAATAATGCAATGCCCGACTTTATTTCATTTAATCCATATAGATCGTCAATTGTTCTGAATAATACAATTGTTTTTCCTCCATTACGTACCATATTTTCAACGGTTTTCTCTTTTTCCGCCGACATCTTTCGCTCTTATGGAAAATTTCTATTTTTCTTTTCTTTCTTTTTCTTGTAGAGGTGAGAAACTACCGATGTTTCTAGACATTTTCAAACGATATATCGACACATCGATATTTTCAAACGATTTATCGAAATATCGATTCTTGATGAAATGTAGGGAAAGCAGTGTGGTGAGTTAAAGTAGTATCCATCTGGAGATCTGGCTATTAGTAGCCAAGTCATCAGGAGATCTGGCTATTAGTAGCCAAATAATTTGGAAAGATGGCTGTTTGGAGCTGGTCTTTGCTAAATATAACCAAAGTCACTAACCTTTTCCCCAGTATATAAAGAGTATTCCCACAAAGACTCGAACCCAATTTGCGAATGCCATGAGGAGCCATGTATTCTATACTGGAAAAGGTTATTGGCTTTGCTTATATTTAGCAAGGACAACACTCAAACAACCAACGAATTTCCAAACTTTCCCAACATATCATCAGGAATCGATTTTTCGATACATCGCTTTGAAAATACCGATGTTTCGATATATCGGTGTGTCTGCCCATCTCTACCGCGCTGCGTGAACTAATACATATTCGCGCCATTTCAGCATTAAGGATTTTCAAAACAACATGGGGATTTTAGGGCTTTCGAAATTGATAGCGGATATTGCCCCATTCGCTATTAAAGAGAGCGAAATCAAGCACTACTTTGGTATGTATTATCACTCGGGTTACAAAAAAAAAATGCTAAAGACTTTCTCCAAAGGACGAAAAGTGGCCATCGATGCTTCTATGTGTTTGTATCAGTTCCTCATAGCAGTGCGCAGCGATGGAGCCCAATTGACTTCAGTCGATGGTGAGACAACTTCCCATCTTATGGGCATGTTCTATCGTACGATTCGAATGCTTGAATATGGAATTAAGCCGGTCTATGTTTTTGATGGTAAAGGCCCATAGTTCTTTTCGGTTTTCAATACAAACTAAATAATACGCAATGATTTAGGCAAACCTCCAGACTTGAAGTCCGGTGAATTGGCGAAGCGTGCGGAGAGACGTGAAGAGGCTCAGAAGGCTCTGCAAGTTGCAACAGAGGCAGGCAATGAGGCGGATATGGATAAATTCAATCGGCGTTTAGTACGCGTAACAAGGGACCATGCGCGTGAGGCGAAGGAGTTGCTTAAATTGATGGGCGTTCCATATGTTGATGCACCATGTGAAGCTGAAGCGCAGTGCGCTGCTTTGGTGAAAGCTGGAAAATGTTTTGCAACAGCAACGGAGGATATGGATGCTTTAACTTTTGGATCCAATACTCTATTGCGGCATTTGACCTTTAGTGAGGCACGTAAGATGCCTGTGAAAGAATTCACATACGAAAAAATACTAAAAGGATTCGAGTTGACAAGCAAGGAGGTTTGTCTCTCAAAAAATCTTTAAACGAGTCGTTCATTGATCCCTTTTTTTTTTTTTTTTAGTTTATTGATTTGTGTATTCTTCTTGGATGCGATTATTGCGATAGCATTAAGGGCATAGGACCGAAACGTGCCGTGGAGCTCATAAATACTTATCGGGATATTGAAACTGTTCTGAAGAACATTGATAAGAAGAAGTTTAATGTTCCAGAGAATTGGAATTATCAAGTTGCTCGTGATCTCTTCATAACTCCAGAAGTTACAGACCCAAACGAAATTGAGGTAAGAGTTTTTTCTTTATTTTGTGGAAAGTTCAATGAAATTAAAATTATTTCGTTTTACAGCTTAAATGGACGGAGCCAGATGAGGAAGGTTTGGTTAAGTTCCTTTGTGGCGATCGCCAATTCAGTGAGGATCGTGTACGAGGCGGCGCTAAAAAGCTATTGAAATCTAAGAACACACAGACACAAGTTCGACTCGATAATTTCTTTAAATTGATGCCATCAACAAATCCGCCAACACCGAAGCGAAAATCTGAGGATAAGAAAACCGGTGGAAGTGCTAAAAAACCAAAAACTGCAGGCGGTGGTGGGCGTGGTCGTCGCCCTAAGTAAAGTAGTTCGTTAAAGAACTTTTTCGTATTCAATTATATTTCTTATATAAACAGCCTATAACATATTTTATTGCTTACAATTTAATCATGACTTTATATACTTATTTTCTAAAATAAAAACCATCGAGCATTAAAAACAATACTGTTTGGCCAAGGCACGCAAAAATCGTGTCTTTCGTACAGCCGCTGCTTCACGCTTGATTTCCTCATTGTTATTCGCATTGAGTTCCAGTGTGCCCATAATTGCCATCTGCAAGAAAATTTCATTACTAAAATTATATTTAATATAAAAAAAAAAAAACCTCTACCGCTTCGAGCTTTCGACTGTGCTCTCCTTTCTTAGCGTGTAAATTTATTATGAACTCTAGCAACGTCGTGTCCCATATGCAATTGTAATAAGCATCCATAGCGTCCGTAAAGTTAGAAGATTTTTCCGTTAGATTTTTAAACACAATGCCGTAATCGATTTCATCGAGAAACTTGTGGAAGAGTAAGAAACGCTATCATACAAAAACGTTAGGGGTAGCACATAAAAGAAATCGACTAACCTGACATAGAACAGTCGCCTGCATGTGACAACCAAGATTAGAAGAACATCGTATCATCTTACGTATCACATAATCATCGGCAATATTCCGTTGCAAAGGTACTGTACAGTAATCTGTTCCCGTAATAAGAGCATTTACATAACAACGCATGGCGGCTTCATTGTTACCAATAGCTGTAAATAAAAAAGGATTATATTAGAAAAATTGTTCTTCATTTAATGAAGTTCGGTTCGAATTTACCCAATTCCAAGTCTCCCTTCATTTTAAGCCACGCAATCGTCTGTGGATAGCACTTAAGTGCCTCCGTTAAAAGCCAATGCAAAGTTTCGCTAACCGAACGTATGCTGTAGCCAATGGGACTGCAATAAAGATTTAATATAACAGTGAGATATGAGCTTCCATGAAACCCAACGATAATATTAATATGAAAAAAATAATAAGCAAGATATATAACCCACTTGCTTATGCTTGTTGGCCATAATTGCATATATTCTCCATTTAAGTCATGATTTGGATCATCCTTTAAGATATTATGAATTTTTCCCAACAGTGATATAACCAATGAGAACAGCGCCTGATGCCGTATTCGCTTTAGAAAAGGTTGCAGTCCCGTTGAAACTGTTAAGCTTGGTGAACTCCTAGAGTTTCCCTGATTACCGCTTCGCTTGGTTGTGCTCAAAAACATTGAGAGAACAATATCCCAGGCATCACGACAAATTTTATTCTTCCCTTTCATCTTTTCCATGTCAAGGAAGGTGGCAGCAAACGCCATTGGAAGCTCCAATTGTGTCAGCCTCTTATCCAGGAACATCAACGCATGAAAATCATTGAGATTGAGCAGCATGTAAGCGCAGCTTTCGATAATCTAAGTTAGGGAATTTGAATTTTCATATATTTCAACGTTTTGATAATTCAAATTCAACTAACCTCAATGCGTGGAATCGTATTGTCACCATTTTGTAACGCACCTAAACATTGCTTACATCGTGTACCCAGCGCTTGTAAATCGAGCGTATTAAGCTTCCACTCGTCAAGGCATTGCGTAATTTGTATAAGCAGTATTTCCCATGTTACCAATTTACCTAGTCTCGCAATGATCGTCGTTGTAGCTAATTCTTGCCTTTGAGTCTCAGACTTTAAAACACTCAACATTGAAACAGCGCCCGAGTAGTCCTGCAAAAAAATTCGTACATATTGTATGCATATCGCCATATTTTAAGGGGATTTTGAAAGATGGGAACTTATAATATACTAACTCGCTTTGCTGTCATCTCTCGTGCCTTTCCCAATAGCACATAAGCGAAGTCCTGTAGAAAACCTAAATGCATTGCCATAATAATGGATTTGATTGGTGTTGCGATCTCCCAGCTGGGATTGACAGTCCATAAGGGTTTCGTTGGATTCATGCCAGCTAGTTTTACAAGCAGCTTTCGGACAGCGTTCGGATTTGTACATGATATCAATTGACGTTCAATAGAGCAGACCTCGATGCGAGTTACTATTTAAAGAGTTGGATAACACAATTAATACAACAGAAGACTATTAACTATATGAATATACGAACATTTTGAGTTGAATTTCCAATCCGGCAACGAAACTAATGTGGGAACAAAAATTTCTTCGTCACTTATTTGACGTTCCAAATCTTCCAATTCTATTTTTGAAAATATCTCACTGCCCTCCAAATCTTTTAAGAATTGTTTCGCATTGTCTTGTTTGAGTATGCTGTCGATCAGAAAGTTTTTGAAAAGATTTTGTTCGCTCAACGTACAATGCGGAAAAATGTCGGTAATGAACTGTGCAATGGTAAGTAATATAACTATTTAATGAGTCATTGGAGAAGCGTCATTTTGAATACCCACTTGCAACAACACGGGAAAACATTCCATTTGACTGTATTTTTCAAAATAGTCAACGCTCAAAAATATACTATCGGGTTGAAATATGCTTCGTACGACATTCAAAGCAGCCACTTGCATCTTGAAGAAAAAAAAAAAAAAAATAATAATTATAAATAAATAAAAAATAAAAACAAAAATATCGAGCATCCCTAAAGAAAAATCTATATGTATATATATATTTTAAGATAAAGCGAGCAACTTTTATAACGCACCACCAGTTCACCAGGTTCATTCAAAAGGCCTTGAGATATCGCTCCTTCGATATTAAATTCAATTATACGTCGGTTTTCAAATGGAATTTCCCGAAAGCGATTGTCTTCTTTAAGTATTTCGACAATGTCCTGGGGAAAAGTTATTGTTTCAATATCTTTTAATTTCGTAACGTAACGTGAACTGCAACGTCTTACCTTGTACTGTAACCACTGTGATTCATAAAAGCGTTCCAAGAGTGAAACCTTTTGTCTACTAACACCACAAGCCAATAAGGAGCCTTCCAACTCTTCGCTATTGAAATGACAAAAACGAAAATCACTACTGGATTTACCATCTGCTGTATAGTCCTTTGCAGTCTCCTCTAAATTCGCGCGACAATCATTGATAGTGCTTGTTGCCAATTGGTATTGCTTTGTGTATAAATAGTAATTAACCAGATCAAAGTAAATTTGAGTTCGAAGTTCTGCATTGGAAATGGTAACCATATCCTCGAAGTTTTGTTTCGTCTCCTCGATATCTGAATGAAGAAGTACAAAATTATCGTAGTCGAAGACGTAAAACTTCTCCTCGGATTTGGTAAGCTCCAGCAAGAAATCAATGCTCGCTTGCGGCGCAATGTCAGGTGCGAAGAGTTGGTGCATCGGCTCGTTTGGAAGAAACCTATTGATGATTGATGATTATGGTTGTTTTAAATAAATTAAGTAGAACTGTCATACATGTTGCCCAATGTGGGCCGAACTGATTTGATGCCAATATCTTTTAAAAGCTGTAACCGAAGCACCCATCGATGGTAGATGGTTAAGGCGAAACGGGCAGCATTTTCATGGCCATCAGGTCCTGCAATGCAAAGGTATAATAGTGTAATTGTATTGAAGTTAAGTCTCCACACCTATTTTGTTGCTAAAATCGGGCGTTAGCGGAACAGCTACCATCTTCCCAAATGCCAGTGTGCACAAGTCCCGCAGCAAGTATAGTTGCTTCGGAAAAGGAAGGCTTTTCTCTATAAGATCTGTAAAGCAAGAACGATTTATATAATTAAATGATTGGTCAGACCGCAATTCAATACCCAAGTTCCACTTGAGCCATGTCGCAACTTTGAGGGCCAGGATTTTCCTCCCCAACTGCTTCCTCGTTATGTTGAGCACTTCACTATTGCCATTGCCGGTTGTGCCGGGAGTGCTGGGAATGCCGCCTGCAGTCGCTTCGGCGTCAGGCAGTGTTGAAATGAATTGAGTCAGCAATTCTAGTGCATTGGACTCCTTTTTCTTTAAATGGCGCGTCAAGAGAGTTGTGTCTAAAAGGAACTCAAACCAAAGCACCGTTTCCTCTGACATGTTGTGTGTTGTGCTAACGATACAGTGGAATCATTTAACTCTCCAGTGCTGCCAGATGGGTTTTGTGAAATTCTGCTAGACAGCGCTTTATTTTCAGCTAGATTCAGCTGAATTCAAAAATGCCAGTTTTCGTATAGAACATTTTTTAGGTCGTAACTAAAAAAAAAAAAATGTTATGACACTGTCTTCTAGTGAACTACTTCAATCATTGCAATTCTTTCATTCGCTTGAAAACAAGCAAACAAATCTTATCCCGGTTTCACAAGCTATTGAAATAAAACTTGAATGAAACGAACTTTCTAATCGCATATAAATAAAATGTAATTTTTATTTAATTTTATTTAAATAGCTTGGTGAAACCGTGGGTTAATTTTTTATTTTAATATTTATTTTATGATAATATCATAAGTTTATTATCAGTTTTAGCTCCTTTACTAAATTTTCACGAATCCCCCAACGCTTCAAAACAATCTGTTATTGGCATATATAAGCATGCAGTTGACCAGTATTTCCAGATCAGGAAAATTTTTCTCTGGCTAATCTCAAACGCTTTTTCGTGTCTCGTAGGGGAAAGATCTCAAAATGTGGTTCTTTGATTACCAATGGAACATAAAATGTTTTCAACTTTTTGCAAAAGCCTAAAAATCAGCTAAAAATCTGCCGATCAACAGTAAAATTCCGCTAGATTTTCAGCTATCCGCAACAACGAATTTTTCTCAGCTGCCCAACTTCAAAATCTGCTAGATCTAGCAGAAAATCTGCTGATCTGGCATCACTGCGACAATGTGTTGTGTGTCGGCGTTTGTGGGTGATGGGATTTCGGGGCTTGTAGGGGATTTCTCGCTATAACCTAGATTTAGCTGGGGCTCCTTATAACTAAGCTTTATAAAGCTCCGCTCCCTTCTAATTAAGCTTTAGCATTAGGAGTCACGAATTCAGGGCTGCTCCCGCTGCAATCTTCCTCTGCCAGTAGCTCTACCGCGAAAATGTTCCTATGCCGCTGTTACACTCCTATGAGAGCAAGCCGTGCAAAAGAGAGCAAATATATTTCGCTGCCAGCAGCTCTGCCACTATTATATTCCTATGAAACTTTCTCTGCCGCGAATAAATTCGTATGAGAAGTCGCTCTGCCGCCAATAGCTTGTGGGTGCCTTCCACTCCCCGCAAGCTGGTTTGTGGAGGATTTCACCTCCCCGCGGCGATTTCAGAGTTGTATTGCGATTTCTTATGGGGAAAACGAGCAGCTGTCATTTCGGCTCGATTAAGTTGAGGTTAAGTAGAGGTGGTGTCTTTATTTTTATTTAT
>CM035806.1:4015362-4256026 GCA_020466095.1 Chlorops oryzae | reverse complement strand
TCTTTCTTCTTTTCCATGTTCCGTTAAAGCTGTAAGCCCCTCTTGACTTTATTGCTCAATGGCAGGTGAGTGCGCAAGCGACATGAGTCCTATTAAGCCCGTTTTTTTCCCTTTATTTTCTTCCATACAGGGTGGTATTTTCATTCAGAAAGCCAAAAAAAAAAAAAAAGTAATTCAACTATAGCTTACTAATTTTTGTGGGCGTGATAAGTAGAAAATCTCAAAAGAAAAATCAAAAATAATATAAAGAAAAATGTCCTGGCAACCTGGTGCACCTCCATATCAAGGTTATGAATGTTATTATTTTTTTTTTTTTCTAATAACCATTAAGTTTATTTGTAGCCTATTCATTTTCCACTAACTAACTTATATACATATACTTTATTCTTACCATGATACTGAAAAACCAAAACACTCTGCGATCTAATAGAAAACACATGCTAAAGTTATGTCCTTACATATCGTCGCCTTACTTCCAAAACCTCGTATCTGACATTTTTATGAAATTGAAATTTTTTAGCTTATAAAATAGAGAAACGCATTTTGCCCCACATGGCATTTCCAAGTCAGTGACTTTGTATGAGAAAAAAATAATTATCGCAAATTTTAAAACCTCGTATCTGCAAGCTTACCTTAAAATTCCTTCTAAAAACTCGTATATGTAAAATATTGTTCTATAAATAAACTTGAAGTGGCTCATATGACATTTAAACGGCAAATTTGTTTTTGGTTAGAATATAACATCTCTAAACAATAAAATGTAACCAAGTAGGAAATGTCATTAGCAATAATTAAGTCAATAATTTATCAATATGAAACAAAATAAAAATAAATAAAAAAAAGAGGGCATTTCAACCGAAAGAGCTTATAGTTTCCCAGTTGCAAATAAGGGGAAGTCCTCTACTAAGCGATGCATCACTTGAACTATCCCAAGCACTGTCAATAGGCATTAGTTCTCGTGGCAGTCATTGAGCAGAGAAAAGGTGATGTGTTCAAAGAATAGCGTGTTTTTTTTTTTTTATCAAAAAGTAGCATATTTTCAGGATTGAACTAAAATTTAAAAGCAAAAGCAAAACCAAAACGCAAAACCAAAACTTTTTTGAACACCTCACTTTCTGCCTGCTCATGAGAGGCATAGGGTAGGCCTACCCAAAGCGGCCATGCTCGAACAAAGTAGATGTGTAAGAGTGATGGGAAAAGTCTATGATATCCCCTCGCTTAGGAATGTTCAAATGATCAATCCGGAGAGCATAAAATTTGCAACTGGGTTCAATAACTCTCAATATCATTGCATGCCTTTGATGGTTTCAGTGCGATATTTTCTACTGGGGAATTATGCACTTATCTTGTCTCAATGTCCCGGATTAAATAGAGACACAAAAGCGAAAAAGCAAATTTAGGCTGCAATATTATAGTTAAGCTGAAACCAGTGGCGTATCTAGAGAAATACAGCTCTTGTAGTGCTCATATTCAGGGATGCCCGCGGAGCAAGCTTCGGAGCATTGAGAGCAAATGCTTGTGTACATACACAAAAGGCAACAAGCAAGCTGAGAAATCGAAACCTGTTTAGTCTGACATCAGGCAGCGAACGAGCAAGACCTATGTCGGATGAAGCAAAAAGAGAGAACTGAAAACGGCGAAAAACGTTCTTCAGTGCAATGCGCACACACACTATCGCAAGCTTTCAATGTAGTGGTGGGCATCCCTGCTCATATTTACCAAAGTGGCAGATTGGGAAATTATACGACAAATTTTTTTCACATATATTTTCACTGAAATAATTGAATTTAAGTTCAAATTGTTATTTTTATTCTTTTTATGTTCCAAATATTTGCCTTAAGTTACATTAAAAAGAAATGAAAACTTTAAGCCACGTCTTTTTTTAGTTCGCACAAAATCTCGTAAGTAACAACATTTGTAATTTTCTAAAGGACCGTAAGTGAGAAAATCAGCCAGTGCTACTTCTTTAGTGAGCTCAGTTCAGAGTCTTCAGTAAATATCCTAGCTATGGTTTAAAAAAGTAAAATCGTTAATAAAGTGAAATTTACGTAAGATAATCAGTTTTTTTTTTTCGTTTTCTGAAAAACAGCATTTTTGTAGATACGAGGTTTTGGAAGTAAGGCGACGATATGATGTACCTCACACGTCCATTATAATTGTTCGTTATTTGTTTGTTTGTTTGTTTGTTTTTTTCGATTAATAGAAGGCAACAATTTATTGAACAAATTTGAAAATTTCAGATCAAAATCAACAATACTATGGCGGCTATCCTCCCCAGGGAGGTTATCCACCACAAGGCGGCTATCCACCGCAAGGTGGCTATCCCCCACAAGGCGGTTACCCTCCACAAGGCGGTTACCCTCCACAAGGCGGTTACCCTCCACAAGGTGGTGGTTATGCACCTCAACCAGGATTTGTTGTGCCACCCAATGACGGTGGCTATGGTGCCTACGATGATCCTGAATCGAATCAACCCAAAAACTTCTCATTCGACGACCAAACCATCCGTAGAGGTTTCATACGCAAGGTTTACTTGATACTGATGGTGAGTTTTTTTTTTATTTCGTTCATTCATTGTATGTACAACAACTCTATAATATTGCCGCGTCTGATATTTTTTTATTTTAATTTTTGATTCAGGCGCAACTTTTGGTCACCTTTGGCTTTGTGGCATTGTTCGTTTATCACACTGGAACCCAAAAATTTGTTAGTCAGAATATATGGCTCTTCTGGGTCGCATTGGCTGTATTATTGGTAACAATGATTTGTATGGCATGCTGCGAAAGCGTTCGTCGTCAGACTCCAATGAATTTTATATTCCTGGCATTGTTTACGCTTGCTGAATCGTTCCTTATGGGAGTTACTGCTACACGATATGCACCACAAGAAGTAAATATTAATACCTAATATTGTATTGTATGATTCATATACGTGATGGACCATTATCATCCATCCTGTCTGTCTTGTATTTTAAGGTCCTAATGGCTGTTGGTATCACTGCAGCCGTTTGCTTTGCACTAACACTCTTCGCTTGGCAAACGAAATATGATTTCACAATGTGTGGTGGTGTCTTGATCGTTGCATTGGTCGTCTTCTTGATCTTCGGCATTGTAGCCATATTTGTTAAAGGTAAAATTATAACACTGGTATATGCATCGTTTGGGGCATTACTGTTCTCCATCTATTTGATCTACGATACTCAATTGATGATGGGTGGTGAACACAAGTACTCAATCAGTCCCGAGGAATACATATTTGCTGCTTTGAATCTCTATTTGGATATTATTAATATCTTCATTTATATTTTGACTATAATCGGCGCTTCACGTGACTAGGACACACGGCAGACGTGTAAGGTGTGATGAAAAATGGGAATGCGATAGAGAATTTTATTGTCAATAAAAATTACAAAACAATATATATATATATATGTTAATTAAGTGTATTTGTATCAAGGACTACTATCGCGTCTTAATTCCACTTAGTTTCAAAAAAAATATTCATCACACTTTGTCGTATTGTTATTCATAAAATAAAATCTCCTTTGAAATTGTATTCCAAAATTGCACGTCCGTACAGCGTACTTTCGCAATTTATAATATCATTTGTTATTAATCAATAAAACAGTAATAGCTTGTTTAAGCGGAGCGCCCGAATTTTTCCTTATAAGTGTTTGTAGCAACAGTCAGCCGCATTAATACAAACTGAGAATTTATAAATTATATACAATATTTACCTTTATCGATATCCGCTTAAGCGAGTCTTGACTGTTATTTCATTTGTTTTTGCTTTGCGTTTTTGATACTGAATTGTTTGCTTTGCGTTTTTTTTTTGTTTTTTTTTTTTTTTTTTTTTATAATTATATTTTTTAATTTTTTTTTATTTTGAGTATTTAATGGAGTATATTATTCCGTGGTACAACGGCAACCACGATTATAATTTATACTAAGCTAAGAAGGGTTGAAAAAAAGAATCTAACATGTTACCGCTTAAAACAAGCTAATAATATTTATATATACATATATATATATATATATTGTATGTGTTGTTCGACAAGGAAAGAAAGTATAAGTATTCAATGAAAACTTATAAAAATTTTGAGGGTCAAATTGTCAACATTTTTTCTGAATTCGATAAATGTACAAAAAAGAAATAAAAACTCTAAAAATTCAAAGCTATAGAAAATTTATCTTCCACCCATTCAGAAGATTACAAAAAGACTGAGATTCTTCTTTAAAAAGAAATGGATACCCGGAGACTCCTCACCAGTAAGTATAAATTCAACCCGATTCTAAATATTCCCCTGCAGATCAGAAATAAATTCTCCCATTTTAAACAGGTTATGATGGGATTCAGCCCGGGGAATTTACTTTTCTCGAGAGTAAACTTCTTTTTTGTTATATATTTGAGGGAAGGAATTTGATGGGGAATGGGAATTTGACCCATACCCATAATTTTCCTTATCCTATCTATTTGAAAAAGGAGAGTTTTAGTCTCGAGAAAAGTAAATTCGCCGGGAATATTCGTTGCCCGGGAATATTCAGAATCGGGCTAATTTTAAAAAATATCCAACATTTTTAAACAAAGGTCATTACATAAAGGGTAAAATTAAAACTTACCTATGACTAATAAAATAATAATAATAATAATAATAATAATAATAATAATAATAATAATAATAATAATAAATAATAATAATAATAATAATAATAATAATAATAATAATAATAATAATAATATAATAATAATAATAATAATAATAATATTATAATAATAATAATAATTAATAATAATAATAATAGACTAATAATAATAATAATAATAATAATAATAATAATAATAATAATAATAATAAATAATATATAATAATAATGTGAATAATAATAATAATAATAATAATAATAATATATGAACTGCCCAAATGGCATCCAATAATGTGAAGAATTCACTATTTTTATGAAAAGCCTATAGTCCTAATAAAGTCAGAATGCATCTAAGAAGAATTCCTAATTTGTAATAAGAAATTCAATTAATACATTTTCTGTGATTACTAAGCCAGGACATCGCCAAGACATGTGCAAGTTTTTCCTCGTCTTCGAGGCATAATCTGCATTCCGAATTATCGGAAAGGCGAAGTTTGTGCTTTACTAAAAATGGCCAGTAAGAAAACCCGTAAGCAATCTTATGATATCTTTTGAAAGCTTAAGAATATTGGAGTAAGAGTATGGTTTTATAAGTAATTTACTCTGCCTCAGTCCGGGAAAGTCGTCCCAGTACACAAGGCGAAGGAGATTTTCTTTCTCTCTGATTTTTTTCTTTAATACCCGCCCAGTTCAACCCACAAAAAGACCGATGAGGACCGATAAAATGGGTATTTGATGCCTTTCTTGCTAGACTATCAGCTAGCTCATTACCATCAATCCCCGTGTGCCCAGGGACCCAAAATAAATCCTATCGTATACCCATGACTATCTCGAACACTTTTTTATGTTCATGAACGATGTTAAAATTGCAAAATGAGCTTTACCAAAAATTTTCAACTCGAAAATTGTTTGCCTTTGACAAATTTTGCGGAAAATACCAAAAAAAAAAAAAAAAAATACATTTTTAATTTTTTTACCACATATCCCGATAACTAATCCCCCGTGAACACCCTGATTATTTTTTTATTTTCTTTTTACTAACGTTTAGAATACTTCCTTCCAGTGGCGTGTCTAGAGAAATACTGCTTTGATAGTGCTTATATTTTCCACAGTGGTATATTGAACAATTATAAGACATTAACCCAAAAAATTTTGGGGGGGGGGGCTAGAGGAAGTTTAGAGAGTTATGGACCAAAAACCAAAAAAATCCGAAAAATTTATGGCGTCCGATTTGGATGAAAATTTATATATAGAATAAGCGAAAAATGCTTAGAATTTTGGCGTCAAAATTTTTTTAAGAAACCGATTACAACTAGTCTAGTTAGGGTCTAGTTCCAAACTGGTCCAGAAAGGACCAGTTTTTTGAAAAAATTTTAGTGCTAAAATTCTTCAGAATTTTTCACTTATTCTATATATAAATTTTCATCAAAATCGGACGTTATGAAATTTTCGGAGTTTTTTGGTTTTTGGTCCATAACTCTCTAAACTTCCTCTAGCCCCCCCCCCAAAATTTTTTGGGTTAATGTCTTATAATTGTTCAATATACCACTGTGGACAATATAAGCACTATCAAAGCAGTATTTCTCTAGACACGCCACTGCTTCCTTCATTCGCGGATAAAAATATCGAGGGAAAAAATTCTCGGGTAATATTCATTTAGAATCGGGCTCTGATTATTTTTTATTGTGAAATACAATACTATGGTGATCAAATCTGAACCCACACTGCTGGCATCGCGGAAGCTGATCAGTAGAGCGTGTATTTTTCAAGCATTTATAAAATTGAAGCGTACTTTATGGGGCAAAAAATTTGTTCAATTTACATAAAGTTAAGATTCAAATCGATTTTTAGCCTATTTAAGACTTTTTCAAAGCTAGGAAATCCCTTGAAGTTCAAATTCGCTACTTATTTCCAAAATGGTGATAAGAAAAAAAATATCCCCCCCACAAAGTATGCTTCAAATTTATAAATGCTTAAAAATACACGCTCTACTGATCAGTGCTGGTTTTCAAACCAAAAAAATTTGATTTTTCACATCAATAAAAATATTCTTCATGAAATTTACCAATCAATCCTTCTGCGGTTGCGGTCAGAGAAAACTTACAACCCGATAGATTATAGAACTTCCGACTCACATCGCCTTATATTAGCGGACATCACACTTTTATAGAATTTTTTTTTTCATCCTTCATAATAAACATATCTTGATAGCATATCAAACGATACTACAGATCATATCTGATAAGTGATTAGGTTTCCTGTTCGGCAATCTATTTCGATAAATTGCTAATCTTGGAATGAGTGCTATTGAAAGTGCGTCAACTCACTGTGCGTCTTCTGCCACTTGCATTCTAACGAGTCCAAATTATAATTGTCGACAGAACTTTTTTTTTTTTTTTATCAGTAGGAGTCTTATCTAGCGATAAGTGGAAATAAATTTTACTTTCAGTACAATGTGAAACACCTGGCTGTCTAAACAGTACTGCGTTACGAATTTCGAGAAATTTTTTTTTTTTTTTTGGGTTCGTTGCTAAATTTGCAATAGTTTTTCTTGATTTTTTTCGCATTAAAAGTGGTTATTAAGTCGTCCATCACTAAATTTTCACGAATTAGTTTTTTTTTGTATTTTTAGTTTTCCGACGAGCTCTAACATGTATCACTATCAAGGAAAGTAACAAAAAAAAAAAAAAAAAAAAAAAAAAAAAATTGTAAAAAATCGCTCGATCTAGATAATCGGGTTAAATAACTGCGGGCACGCCCAGCGAAAGCTGCTCAGTTATTTGGAATTCCATTTAGATAGTTCTTTAAACTTTCTTAAAACTAATCATTATAGATCCACATCGTCCATACGATCCTAATAATCCACCAACTGGTGTATACCCGCCTGCCGCAGCCATTCCTGCGTACACCTACGAGCCTAATTATAATCAATCGGGTTATAATTATGGCGCATATCCACCACCACCACCACCACCAACAACAACAACAACAACAACCAACATCACAACAAATACAATATGTATATCCTCCAGGTACTTCCGATGATCCCGAAAGTCAAGATGGTCCAAAGAATTTCTACTTCGATGATCAAAGCATTCGAAAAGGATTCATTCGGAAAGTTTACTCGATCCTAATGGTCAGTGAGAATTTTTTAATAATACAATTAAAATGTTTTGTAACGGGGGGTTTTTTTTTTTTTTTTGTCGGAACAGGTTCAATTGCTCATAACTTTTGGATTCGTTTGTCTGTTCGCATTGGAGGAAAACGTACAAGAATGGGCACATGAGAATTCTTGGCTCTTCTGGGTCGCCTTGGCCGTATTACTTGTAACGATGATTTGTATGGCTTGCTGCGAGAGCGTCCGCCGTAAGACGCCAATGAATTTCATATTTTTGACCTTATTCACGCTGGCCGAATCATTTTTATTGGGCATAACCTCCAGCCTTTATGCACCCGATGAGGTATTTATTTATGATGATGATGATGATGATGACATTTTTTTCAATGCCATTGTATTGAATAACTCGAAATTCTTCCCATAGGTTCTAATCGCAATCGGTATAACCGCTGCTGTTTGTTTGGCCCTAACGCTTTTCGCTTTCCAAACCAAATGGGATTTCACCATGTGCGGTGGCGTACTATTGGTTGCCCTTGTTGTTTTCGTCATATTTGGGATTGCGGCTATCTTCCTGCCATCGAAAGTTATGACATTGGTTTACTCGTCCATTGGTGCGCTACTATTCTCGATATATTTGGTATACGATACACAGTTAATGATGGGCGGCAATCATAAGTATTCGATCAGTCCGGAGGAATATATATTTGCAGCATTAAATTTGTATTTAGATATAGTTAATATATTTATGTACATTTTGGCAATTATTGGTATTGCTAGAAATTAACCCATCCATTCCGAATGGCTCGTTTGTTCTTCAACGATGTTGTCAAATATAAAGTTGCCAAATATAAAGGATCGTGAACGCCAGTAAACAGGTTTTGAGCAAAAGCTTTGTATCAAAGAGAGAACCACAACAACATTATATATATACAATAAAAAGAAAAAAGTATTCACAATTTTGTTATATTCTTTGGCATGATGATTTATTGTTCGTTCTTCGAAATTTCTTTACAATACTTAAAAAAAAAAATATATATATATATATCGGAACACGTCATGATCAGTTGTTACTTGTTGAAAATGGTGACGTTAATTATGTCCTCAAAGCGTGATATTTTATGGGATCAGGATGCAGTACGCAAGGAAAAAAAAAAAAAAAAATCTAAGGACACCACACCCAATGAAGAGAAACTTCTTGGTAGGCGTGTGTTTTGTTTGAGTGCATTATCGACGCGTGTGTTCGCTTATGCGATCTTCAATAAGGAATAAAAAAAAAAAATAAAAATAACACCAAAAGAAAACAAAATTCTGCGTCTTATTTCAAAAAAGGATTTTTCATATTTGCTATGCTGTGAATACAAGTGATTAAATAAAAAATTTATGAGTGTGTTTTAAAAACCTATTTTTCCTGAAGTGAAATCAAAAAAAAAATTATAAGATATGTACCACAAATTTGAAGTAAATTAATCGAGCATTTTGAAAAAAATTAGAAAAGTATGTGTTAATAGGACCTTTTTCATACCAAAATGGCTCCCAAAGTAAAAAAATAGAATTTTTTTTTCCGAATTTTTGACTTTTAACCATCAATGGCTTAAATTCTTACCATGAATTTAATTTTGCCTAAAAGCCCATAGAATTGGCTTTCAAACCGCTTAACAGTTTTTTTTTTCTACGATGAACCGTTATCGTGGGAGCATTTTTTTTCTCGACTTACTGCCTAAAAATTTTAAGGCCCTATAACTCCTCAAGGGTGCATTTGCGACATCTCATTACGATTTTTGGTTCGTCTTGATCCCCTCTATCACCACCCTTCGGATGTACACCGTTATGGGAAACACCCTGTATATAGAATAAGTTAAAAATTCTACGAATTTTGGCATCAAAATTTAAAAAAAAAAAAAAAAAAAACTGATTACAACTAGTCCTTTTTGAACCAGTTTGGAACTAGACGAAAACTAAACTAGTTGAAATCAGTATTTTGAAAAAAAAATTTCCGCCAAATTTCTTTATTTTCTTTTTCCTCAAATATCATTTGACAAGTGCATTAAAGGCATAATCATGGTTTTAGTATCCTCGGAAAAAAACATTGCAAATGAAATCACATTGGAATATAAAACTATGGTTTTTGGTCTGCATCTACAATTTTTTTTAAGTTATTAAAATCGGAATATTGGAATACATATAAAAAATATGAAATCTAGTATAAATATTGTTTTTCTAAAATTCTCTAGAAGACTTAGTAAATTAATGACAAATTTTTTTGTAGAACATTTTAACCGTTAACCGTATGTGACTATTAACCCAGTTTTCAAAAATGTCAAAATTTAAAGGGTATTAACAGGGTTATATTTAAAAATATTCTTGGAATTCATGGGGTTATCAAAGACTTGAGCACCTATTTACCTATTGAGAAAATGTAACCAAAATTACTATGTATTTATTTTCTTATCAAATAAAACTCGGAGTGTTTTTGAAGTGAAAAGAGCATTGCGCTCTAAAAAAATTAGACCCGTTTCATTTGTTCACTTTTCTCAAGTAGGTTAACCATAGTGCCAATGCTTATAAACCCCAGTAAATTTCCAAGGATATTATTTATGTGGAACATATTAACTTTAATACCCAGTTTAAAAGGCTTTGAACTAGTTTTGAAAAACTGGGTTAATGTCAAAACGTGGGTTTTAACTAAAATGATTCTCAAAAAATTTGTCATTGACATTTTACTAAAAGTCTTCTCAACTGAATTTAAGATAAATCAATTATTTTACTAGATTTACATATTTTTATATGATATACCAATATTGCGAAATGTTTAATACATGTAAAAAAAAATACTGCAGACCAAAAACCATTATTTTACTATTCCACATTGTACCATGCAATTTGCCGAAAATTGCTTGAAGTTTATAAGTCCAAAATCAAGTAAATACAACTGTAAGGAATTTATTTTTTTGCGACAAATAAATTTATAAACACATACATATTTAACGTTTGAAAATAAAAAAAACCACCTACATACCATGCTATATTAATCTAATAATCTTAATCATCACTACATAAATTTAGAATAACCAGAATATAAACGAATATAGTTTTGATATTAATAAACATGCTTATCGCTGCGTAAATCCAATCTTCCTCAGAGTACTGGTATCGTGTTCCGCCCACTATCATTTGTACTTCTATTACCATCCAAATCGCGAATATAACTATTACAACCGAACATATAATTAAAATAAATATTTTGTTTGAATAAAATAAAAATGACACAAGCATCACTATCATCACGACTACCGTAGCAATAAACACATAAAATATCAAGCCGGTAAAATCATATTTAGTTTGACATGCAAACAGTACGAGCATTAGCGTGATCGCAGCGGTTGCACATAAAGCTATCAAAACATCTTGCGGATACGATTTCGCAACTAAAAATCCAAGACTTAAGCCCTCAGCGAATGTAAAGATCAAGAATATGAACACATTGATCGGAAAGCTTCGTCTTAAATTTTCGCAAAAGCATAGGATCAACCAAATTATAATTCCAGCTATAATACATATAAATTTGATGTATTGATTTTCCGGGTCGAGTGCAAAGTTCCGAACTTCTTCCATAAAAACGAATGGGGCAACTATACCTACCGTCAGCATTATTTGTATCTGTAAAATACAAAGAGACATTTTGAAACGATGAAACATTCAAATATACATACATATTCATAAGCAATGGGTTACCTGAACCGTGATCAAGACTTTCCGAATAAATCTGTGACGCGAATATATGTCCTCCATTTCCGTTGAGTCCAATTTGCTTTTCTATTTTTATTTTTAATTTTGACAAAAATTTTACTTGAGTGCAAGCACAAAGCATGCTAGCATTAATTTAAAAAAAAATTTTTTTTTTATATTTTTTTTTATTTTTTTTCGGGTCTATTTCCACTAAAACCCATTTAACCATATATTACTATATATGTCACTCTCATAGATTTTAGGCGGGACATTTCGCGCCAGCTAGAAAGAGATGTTACTCGGCAGGCAAAAAAAGAGCGAGAGAGAAATACTTTTGGTGAGTACCTCTGTGAAAAATGCTCATTTTGGTGGGTACCCAAGACCGTGGTGGGTACCCAAGACCGTGTTGAAAAGAGCCAAAATAGAAACGGCTCCTGAGTGACATATATAGTTATATATGCATTTAACATTTGCATCTTTATAGATGCTACTACTAGACCTGTTTCCATTGCGTTTCGCATTTAGCATTTTCTAAAAAATTTGGATTTGGATTTTTGTTCGGAAAAATCAAGGTGTATTTAATACACCTTGGGGAAAAATATTTCGATTCTATTCAAGGTGTATTTAACAAGGTGATATCAACCCAGCAAACATTCTGAGTCCTAACGGAGTCATATACGACTCCTAATTTGGAGTCGGAGCCCTCATAATGAGCTCATATAAGAGTCTGAAATGAATGTGTTTCCCTTCTTGCGAAGGTCGTCTTATAAGAGCCGGATTTCATATATCGAATGAGTCCATATAAGAGTCATATAGGACTCCTTCCGCACTCTTATCTGACTCCTATTTAGTCTCATATAAGAGTCATAAAGGACTCCTATTTCTGACTCATTTTGGACTCACATTTTTGAGTATCCTCATATTGATCATTGACTCAATTTTTGAGCTCAATTTCTGACTCTTAGATCACATTTTGAGCCTCATATATTCTCATATTTCTGACTCATTTTGGACTCACATTTCTGAGCTGCATATTATTTTTAAAATTTCGGACTCATTTTGGACTCATAAATATGAACACTCCTGAAATGTTTGCTGGGAATATTACAACAAGAACAACAAATCTAAAACAAACACATTGCTTTGTTTGTTGCAAGGGAACTAAAAAGTCCAAAAATTTCATATAATTTGACAATTTAGTTTCAGATTTGTTGTTTTTTGTTGTAATATTGATATCACCTTGTTAAACAGTGCCGTAGCAATTCTGTTTTGCGTGAGGGGAACAATTATTTTTCCAATTTGCGTGGGGGGGCAAAAATTATTTTTTCAATTTTATTCATGGGCAAAAACAAAAATGCGTGGGGGGAAAGCCCCCTCTTGCCCCTATGGTTGCTACGGCACTGTTGTTAAATACACCTTGGATTCGATTGAAATTTTTTAAAAATTGGAAGGAAATATCAATGAAAACTAGACATCTTTTGGCATTTTACACTTTTGGGCCAGGGCCCCGCATAGGCTAGAGAAGGCGGCTCTGCATATTTGCGTTTGGAATACCATTACATTAACATTTTAAAATTAGGTGCTTGGGCTTCCAATCTCGGGTATCGCGGCATCCCGAAATACGGGATTGGGGAATATAATTTTCTGTCCACAATCCATCAATCGAAGTTAGTTTGCAAATTCGAAGAATAATTTTCACTGACGGTATCTGTTAAGTCCCCGCAAGGGAACCGCTTTGCGGTTACGGGCATGGTGCACCCGCGGACCCTAGCCAAACGTTCAACAGTACGTTAATCGGGTATTGGATCGAACTCTAACCCCCCCTTATTCATAATAAAATTTTAACTTTAAACCAGTGCTTGCCAGCGTAATACTCTTTCATACAAAGCTGAGTATTGCGGCTTTGTTGTTTCTTTGTTGTTGTTTCTCGCACAGCAGCAGCGTCTGTGTTAGCGAGAGAATTCAATCAGTTTGGCAGCGGCAATGAACGAAGCCTCTTAAGCACACATACATGTGAAGAATGAGAGAAATTGTGCTAGCAAGGTCGTGCTGGCAAGCACTGCTTTAAACCATTGTTTAAATTCAGTTTTTTGTATGAAAATTTGACATTTAAACAATGTTTTAGTTTTAAAATTTGATTATGAATAAGGGGGATAGTTTATTCATCTTTTTTTTTTTTTTTTTGAATAGATGCACGAAGAGTCGGCCACATGATCTATATTTATTACATTTATTGATAATTATTATATCCGACACACTCTGTGTCGAGGGTATATTGGGGGCCCCTTATGGCCTCAAAAATCTCTAGAATATTCTTTCTTAATGGTTGCAGTTTTTGGGGCGCGTTTAATTAATACCGTTCGGTTTATGCGCCTGAATTGAAAAACTATTTTTATTTTAATTTTTAAAATATAAATGAAATATGGAACTGTTCAGGTACCTGGGAATGACAGAAGAACTTGACATTTCGTTGATGCCAAATAGCATTCGTTAAGCGCTACGCGGTTAAAAAAACATTAATTAAAAAATAAATGAAATTGACTGTGTTCAGGTTTTTATTGTCAGGCTCGCCTGACTATAACACCCTTACTTGTTTTATTTTATATTTTTAAATATAAATTAAAGATGGTAAAGCAGGGACCCTGGATTCTTCAGAAGTGGAGAGCTTTGGACAGTTGATGTTGAGCCGAACAGTAAGAATTGTTTTAACCCGGTAGCGCCTGAATTAAAAAAAAATTAATATAAAAAATTAAATGAAATATGAACTGGTTCAGGTATGTGGATGACAGAAAACGAACCATTTCAGTGATGCCATATGGCATCGCTAGGCGCTACCGGGTTAAATTGAAGAAGTGATGAGTTAATTTTTTTTTTTTTTTTTTTGCTTTTATTTTATCAATCAATGAAACGTTTTTCAATTATCTTAAATCTATTCGACCAGTTCAACCGTTTTCCTAGATAGAAACTAGGAAAACCTCTTTAAAACATAGTTAAGTACATCCAATTTGAGCCAAGATTAAGGACAAAGCAATTACTCGAACTCTTCGGAGGGTTCTGTGCCGAAATAGCGATCGCCGAAATTCCCAATTCCTGGTATGACATAAAACTTATCATTGATTTCGGGATCAAGTGCTGATGTTACAATTTTAACCTGAACAAAAAAGCATAAAAAAAAAGAAAAGAAAAGAAAGAAACAGAAACGAAATTCCAACTGATAAGATAGAGAAAAATAAATGTACAATTGTGTTAATATTACGTTTTGAAAGGCATAAGCAATCGAATGGACACCAATTTCGGCCATCAATAACGAGGCCAATATGATATTCTCTTCGGGTACATCATGATCGAGGAGTACACGTATGGCCATCATTGCTGCAGCCCCTGTCGCCACTGTTGCATCCATCAATATCACTTTATAGTCCTTAATATCCTTTGGTAAGCGTAGATAATAAAGTTCGGGCTCGCCCGTCGTCTGATTCGTCTGAATCAATATTTTCCCAATACGTATATCCTTGCATACGTCACAAACGGCTTGTTCCATCGTTTCGCCAGCACGCAATATCGAAACGCCACAAATCTTTTTCGAAGCTAAACGCTTACCATGGTATAGAACACCTTGAGGCGTCTCAACAGTCGTATCGTTGAATGGAAACAAGCTGAGCGCGTACTCAATTACCAAACGGATAAGGCGCTTCGAATAAAATATGAACTCATCGCGGGAAGTGTTCTTACAGCGTATGAACGTATGCAGACCAAGTATTTGTGGCGTGCTCGGCAAGAGGTGTAATGTATCTGGCATCGGCAGATCCTTATAGGAATTGGCTAGTGTTTCACGTAATTTGAATCCACGCTGTGGGGGGAAAATAAAAAGAATTTTCTCTTTTTTTTTTTTAAATTCATCCAGTTTTTTTTTAGCACTAAGAAAAATACAGATCTTTATGAAAAACCAATGACCAATAACCAACAATGACATCAACAATGAATCATTCATCATTTGACATCATCGTGCCCCCAAACATTTACTTTCGCTAAACTAAAAATCACCCATCAACTAGTCGTTATTGTTTTTTTTTTTTGTTTTTTTCGTGGTCAAAGTTGATTTTGATTTTCCGAAATGCCATTCATTTGTATACATATGTCCTTACAGAGTGATTAGTCGCCTTCAAAAATTTGGAATTGATTACAAAAATTTCATAATTAGTTCGAGCTTTCGATCGAAATGATTTTATTCAGATTTTCAGTTGAGGCATTGGTTTCCGGTCTGTCGTTCGCTGTGGAAAGTTCGCATTTGAACGATGAAGCCTGCTTGAGTCCCCCTGAAGCCTTTTAACATATCCCTTTTAAATTTAGCTCTAAAAAATTTATGATAGGTACATAACAGGTTGGCTGATAAGTCCCCGGTCTAACAAAGAAAAACACATTTTTTTGTCAAAATTCGTTTTTATTATTCAACATAGTTCCCTTCAAGAGCGATACAACGATTATAACGACCTTCCAATTTTTTGATACCATTTTGGTAGTACTCCTTCGGTTTTGCCTCAAAATAGGCCTCAGTTTCGGCGATCACCTCTTCATTGCAGCCAAATTTTTTCCCTGCGAGCATCCTTTTGAGGTCTGAGAACAAGAAAAAGTCGCTGGGGGCCAGATCTGGAGAATACGGTGGGTGGGGAAGCAATTCGAAGCCTAATTCATGAATTTTTGCCATCGTTCTCAATGACTTGTGGCACGGTGCGTTGTCTTGGTGGAACAACACTTTTTTCTTCTTCATATGGGGCCGTTTTGCCGCGATTTCGACCTTCAAACGCTCCAATAACGACATATAATAGTCACTGTTGATGGTTTTTCCCTTCTCAAGATAATCGATAAAAATTATTCCATGCCCATCCCAAAAAAAACAGAGGCCATTACTTTGCCAGCGGACTTTTGAGTCTTTCCACGCTTCGGAGACGGTTCACCGATCGCTGTCCACTCAGCCGACTGTCGGATTGGACTCAGGAGTGTAGTGATAGAGCCATGTTTCATCCATTGTCACATATCGACGCAAAAACTCGGGTGTATTGCGAGTTAACAGCTGCAAACACCGCTCAGAATCATCAACACGTTGTTGTTTTTGGTCAAATGTGAGCTCGCGCGGCACCCATTTTGCACAGAGCTTTTTCATATCCAAATATTGATGAATGATATGACCAACACGTTCCTTTGATATCTTTAAGGCCTCTGCTATCTCGATCAACTTCATTTTACGGTCATTCAAAATCATTTTGTGAATTTTTTTGATGTTTTCGTCGGTAACCACCTCTTTCGGGCGTCCACTGCGTTCACCGTCCTCCGTGCTCATTTCACCACGCTTGAATTTTGCATACCAATCAATTATTGTTGATTTTCCTGGGGCAGAGTCCGGAAACTCATTATCAAGCCAAGTTTTTGCTTCCACTGTATTTTTTCCCTTCAGAAAACAGTATTTTATCAAAACACGAAATTCCTTTTTTTCCATTTTTTTCACAATAACAAAAGTTGCTTCACAAAAGACGCTCTATCTCACAAACTAATTGACTTACAGACGTCAAATTTTGACACGAATCATTTGAAGGTTGCCACTATATAAAAATAATATGCATTTAATACTAGCGACGCCATCTATGTGTCAGACCGGGGACTTATCAGCCAACCTGTTAGCTAGGCATACACTTTCAAGTTTTCTCCTCGAATTCCCCTTTTTGTCCCTTAGTATTCAATTACTTATTAACTTTAGGCTTGAAATTTAAATATTTTCTGTTGCTGTAGTTATTACATACTGATATTGCAAACTAAATTCTACGAAACTCTTATAAAAGTTAATAATGAGCCTTGAAAAAAAAAAAAATTTTTTTTTAATTTTTTATCCTACTAAACTAGACGTTAGCATACCTTAATGCGTATGGCGACGATGCAGTAATGCAATCAGCAGGACTTACGAGACTACGATTAACTCACCAATTGCAATTGGGTATGAACATGTTGTACGATGAGACGAATAGCGACTTTGTTATCACCACCACGAGGGACAATGATATCGGCATGCGCCATCGTTGGTGCGATATAATTGGTATATGCTGGTTTTACCATATTCAAATACTGTTTTAGCACACCTTTTAGGTCGCGTCCACGTTGGGAAATATCTCTAAAAGCCATATAAGGAATCAAAAATAAATTTAAAAAAAAAAAAAAAAGAGAAAAACAATAAAATCGAATAAGAATTTTTATTGGCTGAAATGGGGTGAATAAGAAGCATTAACTTTTTACCTTTTGAGACGTCTAGCGAGGCGTATGTCTGGATCGGTGTCGACGAATATTTTCATATCCAGAAGTTTTAAGATTTCCGCGCTGTGAAATGTTAATATCCCTTCGAAAATTATAACATTAGCACCATACATTGTTTTCTATAAATAAAAAGACGTTTCATTTAATTGAGGAAACGAATTGTTTTATATGATCAAAAAAAAAAAAAAAGCAGTATACACCTAAGTCTGTTTTTACACGGTAGATTGGTTCCAGAAGAAGCCGTGTAAAAAAAAAACCGTGTAAAAAAAGACATTGATCATACTTCATAAAAATTAAATTTGACAAAAAAAATTTAAGTACATAAAATTTCAAATCGTGCTAAATGGAATAAAATCGTGTAAAAAAATTAAAAATATTCAATTTTCAAACCGTGTTATATCAAAACCGTGTAAAAAAAGACCGTGTAAAAACAGACTTAGGTGTATTGTAATAAAATAAAATAGAAACGAAGTGTCCTAAACCTATTTTAAAAAATTTTTATATTTCAAAAACTAATTACGATAGAAGGATGAAACAAACGTTGTCTGATTGCCAATATAAAAGCGAAAGCAATCTATTGAAGAATATTAACAAAACTTAAAAATCCCTTTCTGGTGGCAGCAGTCGGAAATACCCTTTTAATTGAATTTTAAATGCTTGAAACGGAGTTTAAAATGTTTCCAACTGGGAACTGAAGGAGTCATAGCATCCGTCGTCGAATGTTATTGACGGATATAATGTCGAACGACCGTGCGACGGATGGACGAATGCTTTGAAACTATATGATAGGCCGTGTTTCGTCATATCGTCGCTGTTCGCTACAGTTTTAATGAAGGGGACTGCTTAATGAGCACCATATCTTTTTATCACATGCGTTGGGAAAATTTTTTTAGAAGATTTCGTATGCAAGTGTATATGTAGAACACCCCTGCAGTAATTATCACTAGTGACTGATTCAATCTGTCACTAGTTCCTCCGTCACCGTCACTAGTGACCAACTGTACCCGTGCCAATGTATTCTCCTATGGACACTTTGTATGAGCATATGTTCGAGCGGACACCAGTTGACGATTGAGCTGGTGATGCTGTAGAGGCAGCTCATTAGCTATAGTTACCTAAATGGAAAGCGCCGCGCACAGGGCTCGGATGGCTCAGTGTGAAGAGTCTGGCCTAGCGACCTGGAGACCCGTGTTCGAATCTCGCTCGGGCGGGTGCCAATTTTTTTTTTTTTTTTAAGTGGATAATATTATAGGTGTCTAACAGGCTTTAAAAAAATTTTTTTTTTGCGAAAAAATTGGAAAAATTCAGTTATTGAAAATATAATTCATGAGAAATTTTGCACGAACTGTGAAAGAACTCACGAGAATTCAGAATGGAAACTTTTTTTTCTGTCTTCTCACCCATAAGAATAATCCTCCAAATTTTACAATTTTCCACTTTTTCTCGCCTGCCCTGGGATTCGAACACAGGCCTTCGGATTGATGATCGGACATGCTAACCATTACGCTACGGAGCCTTCTGATTCTCGTGCAGCAAATTCATTTTATGAATGCTCAAGAAAATTGAACTGTGGACCTCCTTGTTGACCATGTCTATAGAATGACAGTGGTAACGCAGGGGTCAATTTGTCCCGCATTTACTGCAGGGATTATACCCAGGCTCAACGATATCCACTATACTAAGTGCATTCTTAACATTTTAGACAATATGAAGATGATGTAGCATTAAACGAAACTAAATCAAGAACTTCTGATCGGAGAGATCGACAGGCAGACAGACAGACAGACAGAAGACGTTCATTTGATTTTTATGACATTCAATCAATTAGAATAGTTTAGGCTTACAGTTTGTGCCTCTCTTGAATGTGTGACAAAATTATAGACGGGTACTTCAACTTTTCGGCCTTCTTTGAGCTTTGTTAAAACATCGACAAGTAGATCAATGTCGAACGCGTCCGGATGATCGAAATTGTATTCGTTGAGAATTGCCTGCTCGTGTTGTTTCTCATTTAGTATCTTATAGAAGCAATCCATAGATAGCAGTGTAACCCATGGTACATCCAGACTTTCGATAATCTTTTGTGCTACGGTCGTCTTTCCAGACGCACTGCCGCCACAAATTCCAATTACAAACGGTTCAACTTGTTGTCCAGCGCAATTGTACTGCAATTGTCATTAAAAAAAAAAAAAAAATTTATTATAAATACATAAATAAATAGAATGATAAAAAAAAATGGAAACAGAGCTTCTACATACCCATGGTGGTCGTCCAGCTGTATAGATCGTCCGATTATTTGATCGTATTATGCATTCTGATGGATTTGCCGTTGTCGTTTGATTGCTCACCGATGTGGTACGTTGACGGCGACGTGATCCGCCAGAGGATGCCGCACGCAATGGCGATTCTGGTACGCTGAGTGTGCGTGCCGTTGGTACCGTTGTCGGTGAGGCCGGACATAGTGTTGGCTCACCGCTTCCGTACCCATTTAAGTTCGCATCAACGTAAAGCGGTTGCGTTATATCCGAACGTTCATCGCTAAATTAATGGAACAGCGGATGAGAAAGAAAGAAAGAAAGAAAGAAAGAAAGAAAGAAGAGAGAGTGAGAGTGAGAGAAAGAAAAAGGGAGAGAATGTTTATATTTAGTCGTTAAAATTATTTTAATCTCTTCAATTTGCGCTCACACCGACTTATTTCCACTTTTGATAGCGCTTACATACGTCGGAACGTGTTTCAATATCGAGCGTTCTGATAAAATACATGCCCAATAACCAAAACCCATTAATTAATTCCAAAAAAAATTAAATAAATAAATTAACCTTACGCGAGAAAATTAACCCTCCAACTATTAAATACGAAAAAGTATTTAAGCGACCTAATATATAAACCAATTCTCAGTTATGACCTTCAGGAATCGGAATAAGCTTAACCTTCACAATTTTTTAGCCTTCATTACAGTTATGTACATACAGTTTTATAGGTTGTTATTCTGTATAGGTAAAAACCTCAACTATTACCGCTTGAGCTGTAATTCTTAATAGGGGGGGGTGGGGGGGCAGGGGTTTAATTTTCTTGTTGCTTAAGTTCATGCAGCAATACATTTCTCATAAATCGAATTAATTACACTGTGCTCGAATTTGGTACTTTTTTTTTTACCGACAACATGGAGACATATCTGGTAAACATAATTGGAGGGCGCTGAATTCAGTCCCATCCAACCGCTTTTCTAGATTGGCTCTAGTTTTTGAGATATCGCGGTTTAAAAATTGTGACTAACTTCATTAAAAATTATATATATTTCGCTCATGTCTACTATATATTTATGACAGAATAATGACGATAACGTTAATTACTTGTATTTAGTAGAATTCCTGTCTAAAACTTCGCTGCAATCCCAACGGTAGTTGGTATTTTATAAGTCCTTCTTTCAATTTTATTCACATTTATTTAAAAAAAAAAAAAAATTGAAGCATACTCTTAGGGGAAAAGAAACTGTTGACATTCGATTTTTTTTTTAAATATATTTTTTCTCAAATTTAAAGAAACAGTTCTCAAAAAGAACTTTCAGATTATTTAACAAAAACGGCATAATGGGAAAGCATATGACTAGGAACCGAGAGTTCTGAAGTTCAAGGCCCAAAAAATTTTATCGAAATAATTTTTTTTTTTTTTTTATTTCGGATGTTTCTTATGTTTCGGGTGGTGTGGAGTTCATCCGAAAAAAAAAAAAATTTATTTCTATTATACTTTTTGGGCTTTGAACTTCAGAGCTCTCGGTTCCTAGTCATATGCTTTCCCATTATGCCGTCTTGTCAAATATAAAAACGGGTCCCAAAATCGAAATAAATTTTTTGTGCAAGTAAAATGTTTAAGTAAAAACCAAAATTATGCTTGCATACTTTAGGGATTCACCTTTAAACGCGAAAATCTCCGTTAACTGATCCAATCCCAAAAAATATCAATATCACTATTGTATTCAGCGCATTTGACTTAATATTTCTAGATATGAAAACCGTCTGTCGGTTTTTTTGAACTAGCACAGTGTTATTACTAGAGCGTGTATTTTTAAGCATTTATAAAATTGAAGCGTACTTTATGGGGCAAAAAATTTGTTCAATTTACATAAAGTTAAGATTCAAATCGATTTTTAGCCTATTTAAGACTTTTTCAAAGCTAGGAAATCCCCTTGAAGTTCAAATTCGCTACTTATTTCCAAAATGGTGATAAGAAAAAAAATATCCCCCCCACAAAGTATGCTTCAAATTTATAAATGCTTAAAAATACACGCTCTAGTTATTACCCAAAGAAATAATTCGGCATATGGATGAATGATTGAACCCTTTACTATGGAATTTTTTTTATGACTTATACCACTATCATTAGTAAGCGATCCAATAAGCAAATAAAGTATGTGATTCACTCTTGAATCACTATTGCCAATCGAGTTCGTTCGTTCGTTCGTTCGTTCGTTTATATAGATTTATGAAGAAACTAGAGTCAGCGACGTTTGATTTACAAAAGTTTAACTTTCATTCATTAAATTACAATATAAATATGTCTCGGCATGTATAGATGATTATTTATTATGATTTCTCGATTCTTTTTTCACACGCAATGTATTATTGCTCATTGATATGTTGACATGTAAAAAGATATGCTCAATTGACGCCAATTTATTCAATGAAAGAATGTATAATCAAACGCATGCGATTGATAAAATAAACAAAAAAAAAAAAAAAAAACCATAAAGCCACAAAATATGAAATTCGATATCGAAAAAAAAAAATTAAATAAATAAACGAACAAAAAAATTGCCGGTCTCGGACATTGGAAAATTATTCAATGTGTGTTTATTTTATTTTTTTTTTTTTTGTGAAATGCATTCAGGTTAGTTGTGTTACAATTTTTTTTTTTAAATAATTATATTTTTTTAATTCATTAAATTATTATTATTTTTTTTTTTTTATTAATGGAGGTTACGAAAAAATTTTGCTATGGGCCGTTTGATTGATAGGACAGAAGAGTATGTTCAAATTCAATACCCAAAGGTATGCATTTGAATATTTCAAAACTGATTTATATAATTTTTATCCTTTTAATTGAGAAGCTTAATCAAAAAAAAACAACACAACTCGCCAAAAGCCATGCTCAGGCTGTTTTGCATAGATATACCAACGATAATAAAAAGATTTCTGTCTATCGGAAATATTCTAAAATACATATTTATAGATCTACTTTTAGGTTATTAGGCTGGTCTCCAGTTCGGTAAGGGAGCGTCCATAAATGATGTCACGCATTGTTTGCGATTTTTAGACCCCCTTCCCCCCCTTTGTCACAAACCTGTTACATATGAGCTAACCCCCTCCCCCCCTGTGTCACGTCACAATTAATATGAAAAAACAGTATAGGCCAATTCACAATTAATGCTAATTTAAGGTTAAATATGCTAACATGTTTTTTATATGGAGTTTGACATCTCACGCCTACTTTAACACATTAAACCTTAAATTAGCTTGCACTTTGTGACACATATCACTAATTTATAAATATGATGCTATTTTTCATATAAAAAAATTAATGTAACAAAATCTTTATTTTATATTTTGTTTGTAGTAACAACGGTAACAACGTTTTCTTCCTTAGTTAACAGTTTTATTTTTAAGAGCAAAAATAATTTTTGTCACTTAAAATGGAACCTCTGCGGATGAATTTAATTTACATGAAAAACATTATGAATTTGTGCAAAAAACTAATTAATTAATTTATAAATGTAATACTATTTTCATACATTTTTAAAATAATAAATTAGTTTTTTTGCACAAATTCATAATGTTTTTCATGTAAACTAAATTCATCCGAGGAGTCTCAAAATAGGTGTTAAAATTTTTTTTCCCCATATATTGAATATTATCGGATCGTATAAAGATATGCCTTTTCCAATTGATTTTCAGACCCTTCATAAATTTCAATATAATCATAGAAGATTCGTACGAATAATGTGACTAGATTTCGGTGAACATATTGAAATTTATGTAGCCTATTTTATGGATGGACTTAGATTTATGGACTTAGAATATAAACAAGTATCGCTCTAATCACTTTCCCAGTTGTCTAAAAAGTGTGTTTCGAATTCAATAATGGGAGTTTTATCATCTGACTCTGCCACAAATTTTACTATGAAAAGTGTGACATAACATGCTTGGGAACCCCCCCTCCACCCTATGTCACAAAACTGTCACAGATGAGCTGACCCCCTCCCCCCCCACCAAACGTGACATCATTTATGGACGCTCCCTAAGGAATGTCAGCAGAAATTTTCTATTTTTTTTCTCCGAGGAAAAATTGTAGTACTACAGAACTTTTTAGTGCAACAGAGGCAATCTATCATATGTCACATGTGTCAAAAAAGTGAAACGAAACACAGAAATTAAAAAGGCGCGATTATAAACGTTCAGAATAAAAAGCGCGCAAATTCTTCTACTCTCTTTAACAAGCGATATTAATTCGCGTTTATTCTCGTTTGAGAAATTTTATTAAGCGTTTTTGGTTTTTTTTGGGGTTTTTTCTCCATGTTTTTTTGAAAAAACCCGAAAAATGGATGCACTATTTCTATACAATCACAACTGACCTACTTCACTTGTCAAAATTTCTCCAAGAAACAATTCATTTGCAATTATTTCTGCTGATAGCCGGGGTTACCGTGCACATTTTATGTCAAAAAAAAAAAAACGTATTAAAATATGTACTACTTTTTTTGCCGAACTGGGGACTGCATGCAGAAAATTTCTTGAAGAAATATTTCTTAAGCATTTCTTTGGCTTTTTTTTTTTATATGGAGTTTTTCATTCCTTGGGGAACTGGAGACCAGCCTTATGAATTGAAATATTTTCTGCTGCCATAGCCATTAATAGTATTATTATTTAACTGCGGACAAAAACGTTTCGAAACGTTAAAAACATTATATGGGACAAAGTACTTTCTGCGAAATGGCTTAAAATTAAGTTTCCGCCAGTAAGCACTTCATTTTCGTGTCCAATTTGTAAAGCGTGCGATTACAAAACTGCAACAGGCTGTAAAAATTAATCAAAGATTTGTTATTATTTTTTTGTATTTCTCTTTTTTATTGCTAATCTTTGCTAGTCTTGACATTGACTGTTATATAAAACCAGCTTATCAGTTCGGCGCACGTTTTTTCCTACAAGTGTAGCAAGCCCATTAAGGTTGTAAGTTCAAGGCGGAAAAATAGTAATTTTTTTTTAAATTTTTTTTTTTTTTTTGTTGCATTGATTTGACTTTTGAATGACTTTCGAACGTCTGTCCAGGCTTTTGTTTTTACAAATTTTTTATATAATTATGTAGGGCGACCAAATTGCCTTCGGGTAAATAAAGGACACCATAAATCGAAAACCAAAAATTGCGCACCCACAGGTGAACACAAATTTTAAATTAGCATAGCTTCTTCAAAATAAAAGCAAAACGAACATTGTTTTTTATTTGCTAAGAATTGATTAGAATTTAAATCTGCATACTCAGATTTAACATTTAAAACGATTTTTTTTTTTTTTGGTTTTTTCAAAAAACCTTCATTTCAATCCTGAAAAACGATTTTAAGCCCCCTTCTGTACAACCCAAAATAAAGCTCAATTCCATGATACAAGAAAACAAGATAGCGCCACTTGAGAGAGGAAACGTCACAAACTCAAAATCGCGATTCGTTGTTGTTGTTTTCCCATGTTAAACCGGCTTTTTACTTTTTTGAATAGCATGGGAAACAACAACAATTTCTCGCTCAGTGACGTCACAAACTCAATTTTCCTCAAAATAGCGGTACTGAAGTGGCGCTATCTTGTTTTCTTGTATCATGCTCAATTCATTATCTTTGGACCTGATTACATTTCACAATAAAATTTTACACGTAGGCATCGATTTGAGGTATAAATTACAATCCTTCCCTCAAAAGTGGAGGTTTCCCCATAAAATTCATTTACGCGACCTCTAAACGTCCTTCAAAAAATCTGAAAAAATGCTCAAAATCTTTTTAGACAATTATCTTTCGAATTCCGTGTGGACATTTTTATATTTCCAAAAAAAAAAAAAAAAAACATTCGGACAACCTAGTATGTACTTATTAGTAATAAGTTATATACACTGGAACGGGGTTTATTAATATCACCAGAAAAATGAATAAAATAAAGGACAATCAAAGGCCGATTAATTACTTTCCCCAAATCGCCAAAAAAAAAAAGGACATGTCCTTTTAAAAAAGGACGTTTGGTCACCCTAAATTATGTGAAGCTATTTAGGCAAGTACATTTTAACATAAATTATTGTAGCATACTTCAAGGCATATGGATATGGACACTTGCATTTTTGTAGATGGGATTTTAAGTGATTGTTAAAAGATTGAATTGAAATTTTATTTTCAAAGGCTTTTTGCCTTTGAAGTCTGCCTGAGTGTGCCCGTATACAAGTTAAATAATTTTGTTTTCAACAATACTAGCACCTAAAAGTATGCTACTTTTTTAAGTTTTATAAATTAAAAATTATTGAAATAATTTATATATATGTTCTCGGCTGTTCATCCCATGCTTCTTGGATTTCATATTTCAACTCCTTAAATCGCTCGTTTGAAAAATATATTTTTATTTTACCCATTTACGAAAAGCAAATTCGATTTTCCACCTCATGCGAGGAAGAAGAGTAACAAAAAAATAAAATAAAATAAAATAAAAGAATTGAATTGAATCGAATTGAATTAGCACGGCATTCGTCATCGACAAAGCTTTCAAACGCATTCTTATTAAAAGCGGGAAATTTATTTTTAGCACACTCGAATTTAAATGGCTGCTCACATGTTTCGAAGTATCTTACATGACGAAATCACGGCGCGGTTACTGCTGTTTTGATGCATAAGCTGCGCGGCTCGATAAAAAAAAAAAAAAAAAAACGTGGCCATTCTTGAAATTTTGATAGCAAAACAAAAGAGATTAAAGAACTTAAAAAGAGCTTTATACATACATAAATACATTTATGGGTGACTGATGGAGAATTAAAAGTTAATCGAAAGGCTGATGATTTTTTTTTTTTTTTTTTATAGATGGCGATTAAACAACGAAGAAGAAGAAAAAGAAAAATTAAAGTTCGGTAGATAGATCGTAGGATTAATCGTAGTCATTTAAAATATCCAGTGCATTATAGGGAAATTAAAATAACGAGCAAATAAAGGCGGGAAATTATAGAAAAAAAAAAGTCCAAACTAATAAACCGATGAAACCCTCATTTTTTGGTACATACAGAAGGGCCATTCGTTTTTCTGCGGTTGAACAATATTTGACAAAACAAAACAAAAGACTGAAGAAAACTATACGATCTTAAACACGAGATTGCTAGGAAATTCTATTAAGACTATAGATCTAAAGTTTAGCAAACTAAGTTACAACTTTTTTATTTAAAAAAAAGTGGGTTTTTAAGCTATCGAATTCTATAAGGCGACTTTTCTCTCTTTTAAAGCCTCTCCTCCATTTGAAGAATGCTCGGACAAGGAGAAGATATTTTCACTTCACTAAGGGCATGGTATGGTTTTAAAAAATTTTTGGGTTGTTTTTTTTTTATATTTTTTTTCTGAATGTACAACATTTCAAGAGTATTGTGTAAAAAATTCCAAGTAAATCGTACTAAAACTAAAGGAGATACAGCGATTCAAGTGAGTGGACCTTAGTGTAAAAAGTGTAGAAAAAAAAATTTCAAATCGATTTTGTGGAAAACGACTTTTTTGAAGTCCGTGAACACGATGCTGCAAAATCTACTTGACCGATCGTTTTAAAATTTTTTTCAATTATTATACACATAAATCAACAGGTATCGCCGTGGCCCTTTTTTTTTTTTTTTTTTTTTTCCTATTTTAAAATAATAAAGTAACCTCAATTTTTAAGCGAAAATCGCGTTTTTGACTTCAAAACGCTACCAAAAAAAAAAAAAAAAATTATTAAAAAAAATAGGGCCACGGCGATACCTCGGGATACAAATTACCTTTTAAAAACATGTTTCCTTTTTTTTTTTCGGATGAACCGCTAACCTCTAATCATGTTCACGGCAAACCAACTTTTTTTCGAGGAGCCTCCGGAGAATCGATACCACGTATTTATCTATCGATAATTTCAATTTTTTTTTTTTCCCAAATACACTTAATAAGCATAACTACAACATGTATATGAAGAAAATAAACCAACATTATTCATGTCTCCAAAAAAAAATCATGAAAACATGCCTTTTTTTCGGGTTTAAAACCATACCATGCCCCTAAGGCTGAGAAGACACCGTATCAAACGAAACGAAACGAAACAAAACGTTTTCGTTTCGTTTGTCAAAAAAAAAAACCGTTTCGTTTTGACTAATCTGGTGTGTTCGCTCTCATAAGACACAATTTACTGTTGTTTTTGAAAACGTTTTGTTTCGGTTTCGTTTCGTTTGATCTGGTATGATCTCAGCCTAAGCGAAATTTTGTTCATCAACTCGCGAAAACTATCGATGTGAATCGCTTTGAATTCATATCGAAATTAACTAATATTCTGTAAAATTAATATAGTTTTTGTAACTAAGGCCCGGTTCCACCAAGCTATTTAAATAAAACTTAAATGAAAATTTCCTTTTTTTATATGAAATTTGACAGTTGGTTTCATTTAAGTTTCATTTAAATAGCTTGGTGAAACCGGGCCTAAATTTACATTTGTTAGTACATAATCTAGGAACTCGGCTTTTCAGACAAATGGACATAAAAGAAAACCTTAAAAAGAGACAAAAAAAGCGGAAGACAAATAGAAATATAAGAGTTATTGGAAAAAGCATAAATTATTACAAGTCCAAACTTCTGCCCCAACCTGAACCGATTTTAGAGCTCACATTTACGAATACAGAGTTTAACAATAATAAACAAAATACAGAAGAGGTACGTCTATTCTGTGTTATTATTAAATGAAATGGTAATTTACATGCCACTGAAGTTTGTCTGTGTCGCGGTGGAGTTTAATTCCACCGCATTCGATTTGGCAGAGATCTCAGACTCTGCGTCCGTTCCGTTGCACAGCTTTTTTGGACACTGCTGATGTGGCTGTTGCTGGATTTGGTGCTGCTGTTGCTGTTGCTGCGTCTGATTTGTTGCTGTGGTTGTCACAAAGGATGCACTGGTAATGCCGTTCTTCACGTTCTTCAGATTCGATTTCAATGCAACAGCCGCGCTGCTCATCTTATGTCGTGTCGTGCACGAAATGTGGTCGAAGCAATCTTACGACTTCTTATTTTTTTTTTTTTTAATTTTCAATATTTCAATATTTAGCACAAATTCAATTGTGCGCATTCAAGCCGTTTGACACGTAACGAAGTAAGACCAAAATAAAAATTAAGCACACATAAAAAAAAAATGTATGAAATAAGCGAGCAAATACTTTCTTGTTTTTATTGTTGTTGTTTTTTTAAAGAAAAAAAAAAAAAAAGCAGAGAATATTGTGGGTCTATAAAACGGAGTAGCGCTGCCGCAACATTCGATCTCAGCTGACGCAAACGTTCTGATCTGATGAAAAATGAAACCGTGCGTGATTTGGGAAATTGAAAGAAAAAAATGACTCGTGAAGATGTTTTTTTTTTTTTTTGTTTTTGTTATTTATTTATTTTTTTGCACTTAACTGTTTTGTTATTGTTTTTGCGCAATGTGATTCTGACTCTTTATTTTCGTTTGTTTTGTTTCGCCGATTTTTGTTTTTTTTTTTTTACCTGTCGGAACTGGCGGAACTCGACGGATTGTAAAACTTTTTCTGCTTCAGAGTAGAGTGAACCTTCGCAGACATTTTTTTGTTCCCACGAAAGCACGCTACAACGAAATCGGGCAAGACAAACGAACATGCGTTTTCTTTTTTTTTTTCAATTAGGTCGGCGTTGAATTGTGAAACAATCGCTCGCCAACATTTTCCAGTTATCTTTAGCTGTTTCGTTCGCGTTGACACAGGTTGAAAATGATTATCGACAATGCGTATTTAAGAAAGTGGTGGCGACAACAAGACAAGAGTAATGTGTTCTGTTTGTGCTGTGTTTGTGTGCTTTTACACATATCGATTTTCGGCCGAGTTTTCTCAACGATTTTTTGTATTGTTGGCGAGCGAAGGAAGCGAGTACAACTCGTTCGTATCAACCATTTTGTGACGATTTTTTATATTTCTTTTTACAGTATTTGCTTTTTCGTTAGGTAAAATTTTTGAACATGTTTTAAATTTAAATTTACATTTTCTACCATTGATTTCATTGAAACATAGGTAAATCGTTATGGTTTTTAGCAACCGTAAACTAGAATGCCAAAAGAATTAAACAGAAAAACAACTTCAAACAAAATCGCTATGTCAAAATCGTTTTGTCTACAATGTCTCGCCGATAGAACAGTAAAACAAAAGAAAATCGGCGAGCAAAATGGGCCAAAAAAACGGCGTATCTGAAATCAAATTTTATGAAATCTCAAAATCAAATATGTATACACATGAAATTTGCTCAGAAACGTTGGTCTTATCGAGAAAATGTGTTAGTTATTAGCGGTATTCACTATCCAGTGCATGTGCATGTGCATTTGACAAATTTTATTTTGCATTTGCAAGAAACTGTGAGTGTACTTTCGAAGCACACGGTGCATATTTTATCAAGCAGGATTAGGGATGCTCATTGTTTTATAATTATCGATGTTGCAAGCATTCAGAACCTTAATGCGATGGCCAGTTTTAATCGGAGATAATACTAAGATATTGCCAAAAGCTTATTTTATGGTTCATTTACTCCGAAAGTGTAGTAACTCTCAACATTATAATACAACAAAGATGTTTAAACTTTGAACAACGATAATCGTCAAAGATCGATATTTACCCAGCATCCCTAAGACAGCTGGAAAGTTTTGCACATGCACGAAACTGAAATTTGCACTAGGCTTAAGCGGAGCATTTGTGCAAAATCGGAGCATATGCATACGTGTACATTTTGTTAATGTAAAGAGCAGAAAAGCATAAATATTTTGCTCATGCTCAAATGCACGGCCAAATGCACTGGATAGTGAATACCGCTATTATAAAAAAAAAACAAGTTCTCACTGCCGGCACCATTTTTAAAACGCCTTAAATATTATTAATTTCGAAATTAATTATAAAAACAAATATCTTGATAATGGCAAAAATATGGCCTTAAAACATGTATCTTGATAATTGCTAGAATTAATAATAATAAGGGGACTCATGAATCATTAAAAATCAGCTTTGGCGCAGATTCGCCAGGAAATATTTGCAGAGTTTCATGAGTGCATATTTGGAAATTTTTTTTAACGAATCAGCTGATTGTCAAATTCTTAAAAGCTTGCACACACTGTATAAAACAAACAAACATCAATCCGGTTTGAACAAAACAAAAATTCTCAAAACATAATTTTTTTGTTATATTTTTTGCATATTTCGATAAGCATATTAGTGGTATTCAAGCAACAGTGCAAATCGCAGTGTGCAATATTTGCACTGCTTTTTTTGTACGCAATTTGACAAGTGAAAATATTACACACTGCGTTTGCACTGTTGCTTGAATACCACTATTGTTTCATTAGAAAAATTCCAGATTTTTTCAATCAATTTTACTTCTAGTTCTTGCAAATATTTAAAATGTATTTTTAACTTTCACACATGTAGGTAGTTGGATGGCTTAGGATGGGCTTAATTTTATTTGCTGTCTCAGTCTCAGCTGTTATCTTTTCATACAAAATTAGACAGTTCAATTGCTCCGGTTTGCCAAATGCGCAAAAATTTGCTCTGCGCACGATTATCCCACCTATATGAGTTCCCATAATATTTAAGTATCTACATATAATATTTGCCTTTGAGCTATTTGGAGTGAAATAAAAAAAAATAAGGAATATACATATTAAGAAATAAAATATGGGGTCAACCTATCCCGCCATATCGGTGCTAAACAACTATTTTTCATATTATACTAATTGAACTGTTTCGCAACATTTTTTTCCATGTCTGAACAGGGACTTTGCTGTCGACTTAACGGCCAACAATTTTATTTTTAATATCGACACAGTGAATTCTTGTTTTTGGTTGTTTTACATCAACATATTTATATTGTTTTCGAATTATAGGACAAAAAATAATGGGGGAGAAAGCAAAATATTAAAGCAATTTTCGTATAAGACAATCAAACGCTAAAATGATGTTAAATGAATGAGCAAAAGCACATCACCACGTACACGAGTGACTAATCAGTCAGACTGAATGTTTATGTGGCGCTTTAACGTGTAAATAGCGTATAACACCAATGAATATCACTTCATCGATTTTTTTTAAATCGCTGTAGGTACCAGTGCTGCCACTTTGCGGATAATTATACGAAATCTGTATATTTTCGCCTGCGTCTGTATCTTCAATGTATAATTTGTTTTTCGAACAATTTATGTATAATTAAGGCGAATTGTTATTTTTCAAAAAAATTTATTTTTTTGTTAAAAAAAGAGCTGCACAAAAAACCGCATCGTCATGCTAATAATATATTTATACATTTTAGGTGAGCCAGAATGCTGGTGTAGTTTATCGGCCCTATTTTTATTGACCGACTAATTACAATATATGAGGCAAAATTTTTAACGAAAAATTATCGGTTTATTTGTAAATGCTGTGCAAATTTGAAAAAAAAAATGGACACAAAAGTAGTTCGGGATATAGAGTAATAAATGTGTCTGGCTGAGCCATTTGCAAATAGGTTTATTTTCCCTTGTGTATCTTTTATGTATAATAGCACTGACAGACATAGGTATTTTACACCATGATGGTGTGAAGTCTAGGTGACACACATAGGTATTTCTCAAAAGTCTACCTTAGCCAACATAGACTTTTTATAGACTTCACACTACATTGAAAGGGAGGATTTATTGTGGACTTCTTAGATTGATATGGCAACGCTGCACAAAATTAAACGAAATATCGATTCTTTTATCGGAAACCAGATGTTTAAATTTCTAATTTCAAGTAATTTATGCGAAATGCATGAAATTAATTCCATCGTATGGATTTATATAACAAACAAACGATATTTTCATGGATTTTTTTGAGATAAAATCGAGGCTAAATGCTACCAAAATGTTTTTATTGTTTTTGTTGTTGTTTTAATTTTCAATTATCAGCTGTTTTAAAGAAGTCCACAATAGAAATCCACGATCAATTGTAGTGTGTCACCCCAACATAGACTTTTTCCATTGTAGTGTGAAGTCTATAGACTTTACACCATATATCTGTCAATGCTATAAGTCAAAAACTTATATGTATAATTTTGTTCGAAAATATTCATTTCTTGTATAATTTATGTAAGATTTGGTGGCAGCACTGGTACAGGTACTATTTGAATTAGGTGCCATTAGGAGCCCATCGACAATCTGTAATATCGACCATATCATCGATGGCTGTCCATCTCTACAGTGCACTGGTTCCAAAAATAATTGCAAATTTGTCAATATTCTCTAAAACAAGTGGAAAAAACAACATCGAAATGTAAAAAAAACCGAGCACGCAAACAAA
Organism: Chlorops oryzae; assembly: GCA_020466095.1. Lineage (NCBI taxonomy): Eukaryota > Metazoa > Arthropoda > Insecta > Diptera > Chloropidae > Chlorops > Chlorops oryzae. The sequence goes on along the minus strand of CM035806.1, from coordinate 4,222,657 downwards.
TAACTTGCACAATGGCATATATTAGCGTGGATAAGTGGCGAACGGATCAGGTTATTGAATGGCTTAAAGGTAAAACTAACAATCTCAGCGAAAATAAAAATATTGGAAAAAACTGAAAAAGTCAATATGAAAAAAGGCGTCGAACTAAAAAAAAAAAGTTATTTTAAAACTTGTAAAAAGAAACTTGCGCACAAAATCATTACAACTCGAAGTTTCTAATTTCTCGAAGAAACATCCAATATTTTGAATATATTTTGATAATATAATATAAAATATTTTTTTTTAAATAAATTTATGCTGTTCTTAATTAACTGGTGAATCAAGGCAATATGAACTGCAGAAAAAACTAGACAAAAATGGAAAATTTATTTAAAAGATTTCGAATTGTGCCGGTTTTGTGATAAGTGTGCGATTTATTAGATAAACATTGAATTCCATTATGATTTAGATTCTATAAGAATTAATGTTGCAACGGATAGTGTATGCTGGATACCGGATAGTTAATTTTTTTTTTGTTATATATTTTTTGGTTTTAAGGCCATATTGAACTGCGCAGCAATGAACGTTGCCGTTTGTCAGGAAAAATTTCGAACGTTATTTTTTGATACAGCACACTTTTTCAGTAGTGCTTGTTTCGAGTGGGTTGATTCAATTCTGAAAATGGAATGAAAATTAAAAAAAAAAAAAAATCTGAAAATGTTAGCTGAATTGCATCCGGTTTCCTACAATCGCTCCATATTCAAATCTGCATCCTAGCACAAATACAATATAGCAAATGTTAAATGTGAGGTATCCGGTAGGCCGGATATAGATGGTGTCGTCCAGCCGCGTACTAAATTTAATACCGGATAGTAGCCGGATAACCGTTCCAACTCTAATAAGAATCTCTGAATTTCTGTTATCGTCGAAATTTTGTCTGTATAGGCTCCGAAATATTGAATCAATGCCTCACTCCAGCTTTGATTTTATGTTTTCCATCCTAAACCAGGCTTAGATGACTCTATGTACAGCTATGTAAACTCATTTTCGGCCGTTGGAGTACTTGGTAGCCAATTGTTGAATATACGTCCATATGAGCTGGAGAAACTGGGAATGCATTTGATTGGGCATCAGGAGATCGTACTGGATGCTGTAGAGAATCTAAGAAATATTGTAAGTTTCATTTGTTTATTTGCCCAGTTGGGTTGCATTTTATCTAATATTGTATTTTGCAGCATCATAATCTTGATACGGAGAACTTGCAATTTTTAGCATTGCATGTAGCAACAGCCGCAGGAAGTCTCCATCGTCAGCTGTCCACATACTACAATGGGTCACAGATAGAAACGCAGATATTAAACGATATTACGCATACTATAGCAACGATAAAACCGTTGATAGCATGGCTTAATCGTGCACCGTTTCGGGGTGTTGGACAATTCACTGAACTTTGCATGAAAATGTTGCGTCTTGGCTTGGAAATGGCAACAATCGCACAAAGAGATCGATTCGTAGAGCATCCAGTTGATCAAATACGAAAGACTGCTAAAGTATTGGAAGGTCTGGCCAACTATATCATACAGGATATAACAGATCCATTGATTTTACAACCGGCATCATTGAGCTTGGTGACATTAAAGAAGCGTGAATCCGATTTGGGTTTCAATATCGAGTCCAGTTTTCATGGTGTACACCGTGTCACGGATATAAAGCATAATTCTCCGGCGCATACCTCTGGCAAAATTGAAGATGGCGATGAAATCGTACAGATCAATTATCAGACAGTTGTTGGTTGGCAATACAAAAGTGTATTAAAGAATTTGAGTGAGTCTCCGCCGGATGTCCTCTTAACATTAAAGAAACCTCCAAGGCATACAAAGATATATGGGCAAATTTATATGCAACCATATCGTTTGCCAAGCAAGAAACGTGTCGTCGGTGCACGTTGGGGTGATAGTGTACCAAGCCCGAAACAAAATCTATTGACCGTGCCGGATGAGAAACCAACATTCAATATTGCTGTAGTGGAGAAAAATAATAATGTAGACGCTTCATTGTCAGATAGCGATTCAAGTTGTAGTGATTTGATGACACCAACCGATGTCAAGGAGACGGAAAAAGAGAAACGGCTATTCTATCCAAAGCCACGTACGATGCTGCAGCGAAGAAACACGATCTGTGGCGATGAACTATTCGGTCGTATGGCACATGTTACTGCTTGGTTGGATCGTGAGAAAGCCGGTGTTGCAAACTGTGATCCGGCTTCACCGAGCTTACGTGACAAGTCAAAATCTTTTGGATTCGGACTTGAAATTACACCACGGCCAACGACGTGCATCGGAATCGGCAACAATGCCAATGAAGGAGCTGATGCAACAAAGTCGTTGCGCAGCGAAAGCAGCAGATCGATAAAGGAGAGTGTTTCATCGAACGCATCTGATGAGAAATTCAAACCTGGCGTCAGTAAAGTCGTTCGCTTTGATGCTAATATGAAGTATGAGGACTATCCCGTGGATGAGAAGTATACTTGTAATGTAGAAAATACGATTTTAGAAACCTTTGCACCCATTCCCTATGCCGATGACGATGACGAGTACGAAGAGGAATGTGAGATAACGGCTCTACGCACAAGTGGCGACAGTGAAATTATGGAAGCGGATAGGGATAAACGCATTAGTGTACCACTCGCTGAAGCCGTAAATATACCGATTGTCAATTTAAGACGTGGAAGATTGGACAAAAGTCATAGCACTCCAGCTTATGATAATTCTGGTGAGGAATCTGATACACCGCCAGCGATTGAACCGCGTAAAATAACCCTTGCGCCGCCGGTGCCGCCGCCAAGGCCAAGAAAACAGAAGGAGCTGACACCACCGGCTGTGCCGCCACCGCCTCCAAAGCCAGCTTTGATACAACAGCAGCAACAGCAGCAGCAGCAGCAGAATTTGTTCAAGCCACCACCACCTACGGTACAACCACTTGCTGTTGAAACTACTTCAAATGAAACGATTGAATTGAACACTCCAACGCGCACGCGTACATTAACACTTCGAAAGAAGCACAATCTCATCAAGCGACGACGCAATGTCAACCTTAAATTGCTTGGCTCTTCAAGTGATATTTCCATATCCTCGCATCTCTATCGGCGAACAAAGGATCACCGTGGCGTCACCTATTGGGCTCGTCTATATTTTGTTATGCTTGATACAATTTTGTATGGTTTCCGTGCAAAAGATGCGCCCAAAGCAAGCTCCCTTATACTTTTGCCCGGCTTTACAGTCTCGCTTGCCAAGGAGGTGCACTCGAAACCTCATGCTTTTAAAGTATATCATGCAGCGAAGACATTCTATTTCGCTGCTGAATCGCAAGACGCATTGAATCAATGGGTGGAATTTATACGTGCAGCAACGCTGCAAACTAATAACATTAACACAAATCTTGAACACGATGTTAATCCAAAGGAGTTATTTTCCGAAACGGATAGTTCGGGTGAAGAGAATGAATCTTTAATTGCAAAAAATCTATCAACACCATCGCCGCAAGGTTCAAAGGATATTTCAATGGGCTCAGTGATGTCTGCGACAATGATGGCCACGCCAACAACAACAACAACAACAACAACAACGTCAACGAAGAATGATCGACGATATTTGGGTTCTTTGCGAAAGCTAACCAAAGGAACATTACCATTTAAAAGTGGTTCGAACAGTGAGAAGAAAGTCTCAAGTGATATACCAGTGCCAACGGAGCAATATCGTTGTTATCGTAAAGTACCTGGTGGTAGTTTTGGTATCCAAATTGGCACGAATACGCCGGGTTATACGCCGGATAGTAGTCTGCAATCGTTGTTGGGCATAAATTCTGGTACACCAATGGCAACAATGGCACCGACAACCGTAACGCTGGAGCAATTAGAGCAAACATCTCAATTGCAACAATCTACCGAAGCATCAAATTCAAATCAACATATAACTTCAACACCATTAGCTGCAAGCACAAATTCCTTGTTAAACTCATCAACAGATTCAGCACTTTTGGGTCCGCCGTCTTCACCAGCGCCGACACCGAGCGAGGCGATGGCAAATATGAAAACACTCAGTGGCAGTATGAGCGTCTCTCCCAGTCGTAATGATTCCTTCGAGAGTCCCTCGAAGGGCTCGAAGAAAATGCCCTACAATTTTATTCATGCGTCTAATCCGAATTTGCTGGAAATTGATTTCCAAACTTCCAAAGCATTAGATTACTCATTACCGAAAATTAATCCAGCAGACTCTTGGGATGCACACAAAAATCCACATGGTGCTCTAACACTGAAAGAGCTGATGTTACAAAAGCAAAAGGAGGAGGCACAAGAGATGTATAACAATCGCGTACTGCTTGGAGTTGAGCGTAAATCGAAAGAAGAACGCAGACGAACTGCTGATAACATACAACAGCAATTGTCATGCACTTCGGGTGCAACGACAACAATGGTGGCAAGCGCAACAACTGGACAGCCGTTGACATTGCGAAATAAGCTCTGTAGTCGCAGTCTACCCAAAACACCAGATTACGAAATCAGCTTTAAACCTGACGACGAAAGTATTAAGCGAACTAGGACCAAGGAGGGTCTTAAGCTACGCGATTTTGGCTATGAGCTTATATCGGGCGATGAGCCCATTGGTGTTGAGAATTGTGGAACAGAAGCGATTGGTTCTTCAACGAATAGACAAAATTCGAACAGCTCCACGAACGCGATAATAAGCAACGTCAGTGATAGCAGTGTTGCTGCACAGCATCATCATGAGCACAGTTGGACGACCGCATTGAAGACACGAAATATACTTAAGTCACAGCATTTCCTGTCGTCCGTTGGTGGACATAAGAGTAAAAAACATTCCAGCAATAGCTGCTCTTCGGCATCTTCAGCAGATTTTAGTGATAAGCGTAGTGCTGGCGGTAGCTTCAAGAAGAAGGGAAAATTAGAAGTAATAAAATCGTCGAGCGAACGTCTCTTCACTTTCCATAAACAGCAACAACCATCGACGCTTGGTATGATGACAATGACTCTGCCATTGAACAAGAAGTCGAATCATCATCAACATGTATTGGATAATCCGAGTAGTGCTTACACAGCTGATCAAAGTGCAAGTAATAGTATAAAGAAGAGCCATACCTATAACAATGATTTAAAAGATAAGGCAGTCAGCGGTGGTGCTTGTGTGCCTAAATACGATGCACAGCGTAAGAATTCGGCGCCAATCTTTTCAAAATTAACTACGTCAGGCAGTAGTAATAAGATTTCTAAGGAAAAGCGTTTACTTGGGTCACCACTTTTGCATCGCACGCTCTTCGGCAGCAGCAGTAGTAATCATCATCATCAGCAGCAGCATGTAAGACGAAAAACTAGGAGGAAAAGATCTAAAGATGATGCCATATTATAAAATATATTTTAAACAAGCACCACTTTAGTTCTTGTTCATTTTCAGCCCTATTCTAAATGAATATTCACCGCAAGTGTTTTCCCTTTTGCTTAAAAATGTTCGAAATGCGAGCTGATTTTTTATTACCTTCCCAGTGTACTTAGAATGGGGGAAAACGCCCCGGGAATATTTAGAATCGGGCTGTTCATAATGTTCTTATAAATTATAATGATTATTGCTTTTTCCAAATTCAAAACAGCCCCAGCAGCAGCAGCAACAGCAGCAGCAATCAACATCTATATTCCAAACCCCACCAACGAGCATGCTAACTGCATATGATGGTCGTGAATATGACCACGAAATCTTTTCACAAGTAACTTTTCCTAAAGTGTCAAGTCATTATAGAACGGGGGAATACAATCATAATGGACGACGTAAGCTTTCAACAGCATCCTCTCATAACATCCCAGAGGTTGAAACACCAATTAAAACACCCGCAACAACCCCAGAATACCCCCATATGGAATGTCCACCAGTATTTGAGCCTGAGATATACTCATTGAGCGAGCCGAATTCTAGTCTAAGCTTGCTATTTAGAAGAAATAATAATAAAAGCGGTGCCGTTAACAATTCCAACGAGGATGCCAAATAGTCGTCAATTTCGACGATAAAAAAAAAACTTAAACAGCAACCGCTCAGTTTAGATGTCTTCCCTGAGTTAGTGTTTTGTTTTCGATTCAGTCTAAGTACTGTATATGTATTCTTCTTATAAAAGAAAATGTCTAGTTTATTAGTTACAATGACTCTAAAGTGTATACTCGTGTCTATAAATCCAATAAAGACAAAATGGTTGTGTGTGGTAGAAAGTAAAGCAGACGCCATTTTATTGTTAAAAAGTACATCAAACCCTTTCGTATTAATGCGCAAGTTCAATTTAGTTCTCTCAATAGAACAATTATATATATAAAAAAAAAAAAAAAAAATAGACCGTACATTTTTCAACCCGCCCTAATTAACTTTAAGCCACCTTCGAAATAAAGGTTTCCATTTCTTCTTTTTTTAACATGTAAAAAAGCTTTTCGGGCGTCATGGTCATAACTTCCACATTGTTCGAATTTAATTTCTCTTCCATCACTTGCTTCAGTGTGCTCAGAGACAATTCGATGGCATCATTCAAACTCATCTCGGCGGTGTAATTATCCTGTAGATTTTGTTGTGCCCCTTCACTACCCGATCCAATTGCTTTTGCGCCATAACGTATATACGTTCCTGATGGATCCATATGCCATAGTTGCGGCTTACCCTCATCGATTCCAGCAAAGAGTATAGCAACACCGAACGGACGACTCATCGCAGAGCCCTCATTGCCACTATCACCGAATTGTATTGCCAAAGACGAGACCGCTTGTGCACAAGATTCGATCGACATACGTTCGTTGTAAACAAACCAATGATTTTGACATTCTATACGCGCACGTTCAATTAAGGTTCGCGCATCAGCCATCAGACCGGAAGTAGCACAACCAATGTGTTTGTCAACTTCAACAATTTTCTCCACAGTCGACGGTACCATCAACGTAGACGTAATTCTTTTCTCCACAGCGAGCACGATACCTATAAAATGCACTACATGATTTCGAATCTTTATCATATTTGAAACAGGACAAACCTTCAGGAGTGCAAATTCCGATGGCCGTTGAGCCGAGTTTAATTGCTTCGATGGCATATTCAACCTGAAATAGCCTTCCTTCCGGCGAAAATGTATTAACACCGCGATCGTATTCTGCACGTGTGAGAAACATCTGCGAAAAAAATCTACAAAGCTGTTGAATTTGTTTTAATTGACAGAATGTTTTTACCTACTTTTTCTTTGAAATCTATGAGGAAATTTAGAAATATCCAAAAATGACTTGCTACAAATAAATGACTTGCGGTTTGACGCAGTGTTGCAGCGAATTAAAAGAGAGATGGCCGATTAATTTCGATATTAACGAATCGCGATTTTCGATACAAATTTGTTTTAAATTTTCAGGATTTTATTTCAATCTACATATTCATATTAAGCTATTTACACGTTAAAGGGTCAAATAGACTATACAAGTATTTTCACAAATCCATAAAATTTATGAATTAATCCTCCGACACACACGCTAAAAGCCATGTACGCGCAAACATGTATTTTCAGTCGCATTCGTCATTTTTCATTTTTAAATATCTGCATAGGCGATCTCAGTGCAATATCGTTAAAAATGAGCCCTTTTTAACCACACTCTATACAAACCGCTTGTACAAACATCACCGAAAATCAAAATTTTTTCATGTACGCGCCAATGTACGCGCAAGCACAAAAACATATATGCACACTACACAAATTTTTTGTACAAACATGGAATTTTGCAAATGCTTGTATGGTGTATTTGAGCCTCAAGACATTTCCATAATGAAACAAATTTTCGTCGGGAAGGGATTCAGGGGGAGAGAAAAAACGCTGCCATACCACATCCCCACGCGTCCACAAAATGTGTGTTTCATTATCGAAATGTCTTACTGTTTAATGCTGCATTTACATTTTCAGCATTTCCAAAATGTGAAAAATGCGTATGAATTTGCGTGTATTGTTGTGTATTGTGAATCGCATTTACATTTTGGGAAAATGCGAAAAAAATGCGATTATTTCCGAAAAACTATCGATATTTTTAGTCTCATCTCTGATAAATACACATCGCAGTCAAAAACATCTGATTCATATTCATTGCATCATGGCCAAGCCACCACTACAGGCGCAATTAGACTTCATGTAAATGTAGTGTACAACAACACATAAATTTTAAATGCTAGAGAGTAAGAAAAAATCAAGCGACATAGGTCGTGCCTCGCCGAAAGTCTATAGCATACTAAACTCCTAACGCTCTTTAACTGAGTGAAAACCAAAAATTATACGAAAATAGAACAAAAATTTAAAACAGAGCGACAACACGTCCAGCTTCGAAGTTCGTCATTCCACTGATTTGAAAAATTTACATTGCCTCTACAAATTTCCTTTATTACCCTGCATAAATGCGGACTAATTACCCCTATGATACCATGGTGCATCAGAGACAAAATAACCAGAGAATGGATATGAAATTAGCTGCTCAAAGTGGTAGCTTCAAGTGTGAATGAGCTTAAAAAAATTTTTTCATCAAGCTAGGAACCAGTGGCCACTTCTATCACATATGCGGTAGATCTACCTTATAATTTCCCCCAATTGTCATTCTACCTATTCTACCGCACAGGGCTTAGAGTCCACCACTTTTCTGCTGCACAAATTGAATCATTTTAGATGAGGAAATTGCTTTAACAGAGATTCTTGAGCATTTTCAAATATATGAAGACTTGTTTATCTTAATTTAAGCTGTCATTTTTAAGATAATATGGAAAAAATATGAACAATATGAACAAGAACTGTCGCTCTGTTTTATTTCCCTTTTTTTCGCATAAATTTTTGTTGTTCACTCAGTAAATTTATACTTTATACTGTAGCGCACTAGTGTCAGCATTGATTCATCTCGCATATACGTTGATAGAAACTTTAATTAGAAGACTCACAGGTACAGATGGTCACTAGTACAAGAATGACTAGCACTAGTGATATTTACTGCAGGGTTTGCGACAGATTTTTTCCTTTTTCATCTTCGTACAGTTTCATGCGTGTGAAAAGATTTTCTTTTACCTCATTCCATTGAAAGCTACCACTTTGGGCAGCTCTGATCATGGCGGAGAATCAGCTGATTTCAAAAATGCTAAATGCGAAATACTGTAGTGTAGACACCAATTTTAAAATGCGCATTTTAGGATGCAAATCTAAATGCGATTATGTGTAAACAGCTAAACGTGTAAATGGTCTGTATTTTTATTACATCGTTCATGCTATTACCGAAAAAATCTTTGTACAAATTAATACAAAATTTCGTATCTCCATCATTAAAAATTTTTTAAGTACGATAACATATTCTACAACTCAGGATTGGAGGCCAAAGCTACCCCCTTATGTGGCGAAACCTTAAATTTATATGTAAGTTTATTTAATAACAATTTTCTTTTGCTGGAAACGGATGTTAAAATTTATCTTTACCTACTTATTAACACTATTGGTGTATGTATAACCAAGCTAAAATGCGAACTAATATGTATAGTCTTATTTGAATAAATGTCTATTGTAAAAATGTTAAATTACATCGATTCAATATTACTCATCCTGAACAAGATTTTCGTGTATTCAATGTCAACACTGCGTTGAAAAGGATGTCGGAAACAATTTATACGATATTAATACATTTCATTCTGAACGATGAAAGTTTTCACTTTCCAATTGTATGTTAAGGCGGCTATGCGTACTCGAAAAAGTGAACATCGATATCAAGTAGTTACTTCGAAAAATCCCATTTTTGAATGCATGACAAAGAAATAGAGCACAGATTTTCTAATTAAAAATCATTTACTGAAAATAACAAAACATTGAAAATAATTCGTTTAAAGTCTGACGTTCTCGAGTTAGAAAGGACCAAAATACTTTTAAAATTGTACTTTTTATAAAATAAACGGAGTATGTATACATATGTCGTAGTGGATAAAGATGAGTCCATTTTTGAAGTTTTGAGATTTACGTATACAGTTCTTATGACTTTTATACCATTTTTATAAAATTTTAAAAGAAGCCGATAATTTTTTTAGAACATTTTAAAAATTACTTGAGTTTGTGTATAACACTCAGTTTAGAAAGTCAACTTCAAAATGTACTGTGCTTTAATTGTTTAAATTTTTATCAATTATTATAACGGAGTCGTATCATATGTGGCAGTAAAAACAACAAAACATATTCGTAGAGGTGCTAGAATGTTCTGAGTCCTTGCGTCATTTTTTTTTGATGAACAGTTTTAATTTAAGATTTTGTATTTTATCGAGATATGTTTTAAGGAATTAATCAATTTTTTTTTTGCAAAAGAAAGCCATAAATTTATCCTTTGAGTCATTTTCTGCTACTTTTTGTAATAAGTACTTGTATCGGTAATTTTGTAGCGAGTCCAACATTTTTCAAAAAAAGTCCATCACTAAAAATCGATGTCAGCTGTTCTTTAGTGAAGTAGAAAATTTTTTTTAACCGGCCATATTGACATGATGCACTCCCTACTTTTTGCTTGATGTCAGAAATTGGATTATTCTGCACATCCAGTGTTAGATGAATATAAAAAACTAAAATAGGTGAAAAATAACATTCTTTTTATAAAAAAAAACTTTTATAAGACTACATTATATGCAAAGATTTTTGTTAACACACATTGTGCTGTGTGTTACAAGCTTTGTGAGCATTTGAAGGCTGAACCGACAAATTTGTGATTTGTTAGATTACTAATTGTGAGTCTTTACTTCAAGGTGGAAAACATTTTTTTTTGCGAAGTGACAGCAGCTTCTACATGATTGAAATATAAAAATTTGATACAATTTCAAACGTTCGTATAGATTTGCGATATGGCCGATGAGAGTGAGAACTCTTTAGATAAGACCGAGGAAGGGGGAAAAATGTTTACGCTGAAGAAGTGGAATGCAGTGGCAATGTATGTTTTGCTTTCAGACTGAAGCATACCCATTGATAGCTATCATTTTTCTTTTTGAATACCGAAATTATCTACTTTCAGGTGGAGCTGGGACGTTGAATGTGATATTTGTGCTATATGTCGAGTTCAAGTAATGGGTAAGATAGCTCTTGAAAGATATTGAATAATTTTGTCAACAGTAGTTCTAAAGGGGATAAAACGATCTTAGGGAAAACCGAAGTAATCTTGATAATAGCAGGTGTGACGACACATTGACACAATTTTTCGATGGAAAACTATATGCCAATTTGGAACTACAGTGAACTACGGATAAATGCAACACGAATAAATGCAAAAACCTCATAAGTGCAAGGTGCTTTAAAGCCTTTTTTATGAGTTCCCATGAAAACATGCACGGATTAATGCAAAGAACGCATAAGTGAACAAGAATTCGAGCAAAAAACGTGTTGCATTTATCCGTACTCTACTGTATATGCCTGCGAGATAATTTAATCTCTTTCACGGACTTTGTTTTCATTTTGATATTACAGTATTCTCCGGATATAAGCATTCCCCGCTTATATGCACGCGAATTTTTGTCGTTTGGCTTAAATTTTCTTACAAGAAGCCCTGCTTATAGGCACTATATTTTGTGCATTTTGCACAGTGCTTATATCCGGGGAATACTATATTTGATACTCTTCGAAAATCCGATATATTTCGTTATATAATCGTTGTAACGATCGTGTTCACGGATTTCACGAATATCCTTTGAGTTTGTTTGACCAGTTTCATCATTTAAAACACTGAGAATCGGTAAAAATACTTTATAAAAGTAATTTTGTCTCTTAATCATTTTATTTTTTGATATTCAATATAGCAGTTACCATGCTAAGCATTACATAAAAGCCGCCATTAGATTTTAGTTACTCAACCTTCAAATATGAAAGTTGAATTTTCACTTAAGTCAAATTCTAGTCTAACAAATTTAATAACATATTTTTTGTTTGTTTGTTTCTGTTTGTGTGTTTGAGAGAGAGGAGCAAACTAAGTACAACGTTAACCGGGTAAAATTTCTCTTTATCACGAATTCATTCTTTACATAGTCAATCTCTTGGGATCATCTTTGTTTGTTGGTAAATGTCTTCCGCAATTGCTCCTCATCATCATCGTCACATAATCACCGAAATGATGGACTTCAACATTCAATCATCATCATCATCACGCAAATATCTTCAAATCGCTTAATTCTAAGTACGAAAAGGCTTACTTCTGGCACACAGGAAGGAAGATTTCAGCTAGTCTCCTAAGTTTCCTAATTAGCTAAACTAAACTAATATTTGGTCTTGAAAGCACATCACGCGCACAAATCGCGAACGTCCAAGCATACATTTTTTTACATGTTAAAGGAGAGCGGCTTTATATTGGCCACCGACGACATACGCCGGACTCGTCCCATCATCTTGCGTTCGATATCTTCGAGTGTCTTGCCTTGAGTTTCCGGAACACTGAATATCACAAAGAATAATGCAACGATACAAGCACAGCCGAAAAGCCAAAAGGCACCATGTATTCCCATCGTGTCTAAAATGAGTGAATTTAAGAAAAAAAACACAAAATGAAAAAAAAAAAAAAAAAAAAAAAATGAAAAACCATTAATCCATTTAAAAGATGAAATTCCGCCTACCCATCATATCTTGGAAGGCCTTGGTGACCGCGAATGTACAAAGCCAATTGAATGCGGTGGCAACCGATGCAGCGGTTCCACGTATTTTTGCGGGCAAAATTTCACCCATCATGAGCCAAGGAATCGGTCCAAAGCCCATTGAGAAGCCAAGAACATAAACGACCAAACTGGCTAGAGGCAACCAACCAACGGTAACGATTTCCATGCCAACACTTTTACAGTAAAAGAAGCCGCCCAGCGTAAATAGAGTGAGAACCATAGCAGCATCGGAAATATACAAGAGCATCTGTCGAAAAGCAATTAAATGGATTAAATAAAATAAAAAAAATAAAAAAAATTGGATAAAATATAAAAATTCGATACAAAAAAAATATTTGCTCACCTTGCGTCCCAAACGATCGATGAGTAGTGTAGCAATGAATACGGCAATAAAATTCACAGCACCAACAATGATTGTGCAAATGTTCGCTTCTAGCTGAGAACCCGATGCCTGGAATATTGTTACCGTATAGAAGATAACAGCATTAATGCCACTCAATTGTTGGAAAAGCATCAATCCCAACGAAATCGATAATGGTTTCAGATTGTTCAGCTTGAGAAGCTCAAATAAGACATTTTGTGTTCCTTGTCGATCCGATTCGGCCTGTGAACGCATCAGACCTCTTAGCTCTGGCTCGACATCAGCAGCCCGGCCGCGCAGCCAAATGAGAGCCTTCCTTGCACGATCTTCGCGATTGTGTGCAACGAACCAGCGCGGTGTCTCCGGTATAAGAAACATTAAAATGAAGAAAGGAACTGGAAGTGCAGCACCCAGAAATGCCAATATAGACCAATCCATAAACGAACCCGCAATGAAGACCAGCAATATACCGATATTACCGAAAGCAGGTGGCATTAGACCCAGAGTTCCACGCACTTCCGGTTGAATGATCTCGCCCAAATAGACTGGCAGCGATAATGATGTTACACCAACGCAGAAACCAGTTAAAGCACGTCCTGCTAGGACCATAGCAACATTTACGGCACACGCAATAATCAGCCAGGATATAATAAATGGTACAGCTATACCCAAAATTGTATTACGACGTCCGAAATGCTCGAGCAGTGGACCACCAACTAAGCCACCGAAAAGGGCAGCCAATGGCATAAGACCTCCGATCCAAGAAGCCTAAAAAAAAAAAAAAAAAAAAATTCGTTTTTTTTTTTGGGATGCATTTATTCAACACCATTTAGGACACTTACCTCTTGAGCTGATACTGGAAAACTTGTTACATTGATATTCGTCATTGAAATAAGTGCGGGTGAAGTGTAACCAGCCGAAAAGCCAACGACCAAAGACCCCAAAGAAACGCTGAGTGCAGCTAGCACCTGTTAATCATAATCAATCAATTATCAAGCGAAAGAAAATTCAATTAAATTAACGAAGATTTGAATTGTGAATGTGAATACACGGAAAAGAAGAGACCTGTGGGAAGACAATTTTAGCTTCAGGCTCATCAGCTGGTACTGCCAAGGATACATGAGTATCCGCGCGCATTAGAAATTTCATTTTCGCGATATTTTACGCTTAACGTTCGATTTAATTTACAATAACTGGGAACTGGGAACACTACGCATGCACTACTGACGGGCTCGATCAGAGAACCAAAATAAATTCACTCAAATACGATTTTTCGTTTTCCGCTTATAACATACGTTCATGCGTATTTCCTATGTTGGAAACCGGTTTAACAAATCATAACAAGGTCAATAGAGAATGTTAGGGCAATTGGCAATTGGCATTTGCAATTTGGAAATTTAACCGAAGCAGAGACAAGGACATCTAATGCACGATTTAAACGACATGCCGACCGATCTATCCGAGAGACACACTGACTTGTTCTGTCTCCAATGAGAAATATCCCATTCAAAACCGAAATGATGGAATTTACCTTATGAAATGCTTCACTTAAATTATTTCTCCTTTCAAAAAATACTCTCTAAAAAGGTTTAATTTTTTTTTCTGAACGCATTTCTACCACACAATGTTCGGATTCCAATAATCATTGGACAATTGAAAAGCACATTTTTTTTTTTTTCTTCTTCTAAAAATCTCCTTCCAGATTATGAATTAAGCTTTTCTTTATTCACTTGAAATTCGTTATTAATATTTTTTCAAATACTTATAATTTATCATTTTAAGCGCAAACAAATGTTACTTAATAACGAAATAATAATACTCGTACTCGAATAGACAATTATTGAAATCATATGATTAACAAAACTTAATTTTTTTCCTTCGCAATTACGGTATACATTGTTGTCTTATCTTGTCTGTCTTGCAAACAAGACAAAATGTTACTGTAATTTGCGAGTAAACAAGATGGAAGTTTGGTAATATCGATTTTTTCTCAATTGACTAGAGTATTGTATTCGATGTATTCAGTTAATTTTTATGGTAAAAGTTATTGTTCATTTATTTGATTTGCTCTTATTACGAAACATCGATTTTCGTTCGACAGATGACAGAAATTTAGGCATTAAAAGAATTTTGGCCATAATATTTTTTCAACATATTATATTTTTCTTTGTTATAACTCGCAGAAAGCTGTCTCTTATATGATCGTAACTAATAAGGGATCAGAATCATACTCGAAGTATCGTCGTTTATAGACGAGGGATCTATTGACATCAGGTATAGCATGTCAACCGAATGTATTCAGTTTCATTTTTCTATATGTATACCAGCGGTATTTCTCAATATGGCGATTGTCAAGCTGAATAGAAGGCAGCCACTCGAAAAAATCGGATAGCTCGAAAGAAATATCAAAAAGTGCCAAATCAGTTGTAAAGGAGTACAGACTCAGTAGTACAAATGTCTCCATATGTTGTCAAAGTCAGTACCTCGTCAATAATTCATCAATAGCTCATTTGTCTACTGTTGACATTCAATGACAACTCAATGTTAAATGTCTAACGGGCGAAGCAAATGCAAAGGGTACAGCTGGTCAGTAGTACCTACCGGCGACACGGTCGGTAGTGAAAGACTATATATTCACTATTCACATTTCCTGCAGGGGGAGCTAATGAGAATCGTTAGCCGCCGAGTGTACGGGAAAGCGACTTCCGAGAAAATATTGAGCTTATTGAGCGAAGGGGAAATTATTGTAAGGAACACGTGTGTTCGTGGAAAAATGTATTCGTTTGTAATATTATGAACTGAACTGGGGGAAAATAGAATTGTATAAGTAACATAGTGAGAACAGTCACTTATTCTTGATATTGGTTCGATCATTGGTTTGGCAAACCTGTTGCACTTACGATAATGAAGCATTTTAGCAAAACTTCTGAAAAAGAATGCGTCAATTGAATTTGTGCTTTACATTTCAATTGTTTTGACTATAGGTACCTACCAAATAAAGTTTTTATTTTGATCACATTGCAAAAAAAAAAAAAAAAAAATACACGGCAAACTTCCTATTATTCCAATTGATATTGATTGTACTTGAAGGAAGGAATGCTGGCTAGATTAAAGGAGCTATTTGCCTAATCTAACTAGTGTATAAAATTTTTAGAGATACAGTAGGATTTCGTTTGGACATCCTTGACAACAACAACAACAACAAATACAAAAACAATCATCAATGGACGAAGGTCATTGCCATTTTCTTATTCGAAGACTGCTCAAAACCCAATTTAACTGGTTAGGAATCTCATCGATTTGGACATATCTTCCTTCTGTTTGCTTGTATTTACATGTATGCCAATGCCGTATCACGTTGTTTTTATATGCTTCCGTTACACTTGGCTGGAAGCTGCACCAATAACAAAAACAACAACTTTAGCAAAAAAAAAAAACCAAAAAAAAGGAGATAATTTAATTTACAAAAACAATTGAACAAAAAGAAGAAGAAGAAGAAGAAAAAAAACAATGAGAGCAAATAACCGATCGCGATTGAAAAAAATTTCTTTGTTTTCCAGCGATTGAACGGCTGACCGATTGAGCGATTGGGCGATTGAGTCGCTACTGATTATGCGAAGGATTAAAGTCGAATACGAGCGTCGCGTAGTACTTCATTGAATCGAACTGACTCTGAACTGACTGAACTTTTGATGGCATTTGATGCCAGGAGTCGTCCGTCACCTGTGGTTTTCATTACTTAAAAAACCTTTACGATCCAATCCATTCGAACCGTCATCATCACATCACATCACATCTCATCAATCCAACCCTATATCCAACCCGTTTGGTTTCCAGCAGTTAAGCTAATTACACTCGAGTGCATATAAATTAAGCGTTGACCTGCCTGCGATTTATGCGCTCTGATAGCTATAAACTTCAAGGTCTCGCACAATGATTTACACGCACAGTTAATGCACAATTTCGTCTTACGCTCACCTGTGTCCATATGAAAATCGGATTCGTCGTTGGACGATAGACCTCCAATTTGGGCTTGCCATCCTCGGTGATTTGACGAACGAAGGGAACTGCATTGCGAAGGCTTTCGCTTTTTCTATGTCCCATTTCATCCATTTCGTAGAGGCGATAACTATTGAAAGAGATTGCAATGACAGAGGGAATCAAGGAAAAAAAGAAATAAATAGGATACAGCTAAGTCGAATGAAGAGTGAGTGCTTGGTTTGAAACAAAAAATGGTTTATGTAAAGACAAGAGGTTTTTTTTTTTTTTTTTTTTTTTTTTTTTTTTTTTTTAGTAGCTCCATGTTATATCGTCGGCTTAGAGTGTAAATCTGCTAATTCATAACTGGAAAAGAGACAAAAAAAAAAAAAAAACTGCTTCAAAAAACATTTTCATCTTAGGAAGACTCCGACGAGTGCAGAAGATGCTCTGAACCTGGGGCACGAGAAACAGTCGAGCACATTTTTTGCCACTGCCCAGCTTATGCCAGAACGAGACTTCAACTGTTCGGGGAACCCTGGCTCATCGACTCAGAGTGTATGACGGAGTATAACCTCTCTACTCTCTTTAATTTCGCGAAGAGGACTGGCATGCTGCGGTAAGCATGCGTCCTCAAAAACTATACTCAACGACATTCCGTTTCAAAATTTACACTGGCATGGCTACGGAACCGTTGGTTCTATGTCGGGTCTCACTGACCATCCAGTTCAACCTAACCTAACCTAACCTAACCTAACCTAGGAAGGAAACCCAAAATATATTTGGTTAATTTTTCGATATTTTATAAATGAACCCCCTCCCAGGTGTACAGGTTTACACTCTAAGCCGACGGTATTGATTTTTTTACCATCGCAATATTCCCGGCAGGGAGGGCTCTTGTGTTAGTGTATCATCAAAAAAATTTTTTAGGAGTAATAAGTTAATCTTAATACTATATCTCAAGAGTCATTATAAGAAGGATATTCGATAGATAGATCGAGGAGAATTCTTCAACGGTGTTTCGCAAAGACATGAACTGAACGCAACAATATATAATAAAAGGAGTTTTAAAGCTGAATTTTTTGGAATCTTCAGTATTCAATAAAAATATTTGCGTTTACAATTGTTCGGCGGCATTCACATGAGGTCATTCACTGGTTCATTTATATAATATTTGAGGTAGTGATAGGAAACCAAACAGAAAAAAATAAAATAATGATAAGCGATGCAACCGTGAATTCCGTCGATCAAAGCAAAAATATTTCTTAAGACGACTTAAACTTTTTTTTTTTTTTTTTTTTTTTTTTAAATTATTAATCCTTACTATAATTTGAAGGATATTTTTTGTTTTGAAGGATAAATGGAACTAGAACTCACCTCTTGCGTGAATCTGTGCTTATTGTACGCTGTGATTGGAAATTTTGGACCTTTGCCACAAAATCGTCGTCGTCACTTCCGCTCTCCAATTCCTTAAGATCGATAATCACCGGTTTCGTAATATCCTTTGGACGATGTATTAGACGTTTGTGTTCGGCATTATCGCCCTCGTCGTCGCTATCGGTGCTCGAACCGTGTAAGACGTGCTCAAGGACAAAACTGAAACGTGTATCCAAGCTTTGATGTTTACGCGATTGAAAGTCGCGACGATTCTTGCGGAACTCGTCCTCGGACGATGATTCTTTGAGCAGTTCCTGTAGGCGGCGTGTCCCGTTGATGTCCAACGAAACGTGTTTTTTCGATTGGAATTGACGACGATTATCGCTGGCCAAGATATTTTTAAGATCCTGCAAAGAGAGAATAAATCGATTGCACGATGATACATCATCCATTCCAGTGATGGGTAGTAAGAATTTTTTTTTGTTATTATTACCTTAAGTATACCCTTATTATCGACGCTCACTGTCTTTTGTTGTTGGAATCCAGCGCGACGTTTCTCGAAGGTATCCTCGTCACTGCTATCATCGCCAGCCGCAGAACTTTTCTTTTCAAAGGATACTCTCGATCCTTTGAGCGATTGCCTGCTGCGTGTCGCCTCCTCAGTTAGTATGGACGTACTGCTGCGCTTATGTGGTGGTGGTGGTGGTGGTTGAATAGGGGGCGGTAAAAGAGTCGTTACGTCCTGATGATTGTTATTGTTCTTCTTAACACCATTTAGTTCGATAACGCGTCGAAACTGCAAGGGCGCTTCGTCGTTCAAATTGAAGCGCGTCTGTGTCTGCGTTGGAAAAAGATCCGGATCCTCGGGCAATATCGTATCTAAACTGGTCGCCGTATTCGATGTGGATAGCGTATCGCCGATCGTATCGACGCGCTGATATGCCTGTTCGTCCTGCGGGAATTTTTTTCGTTTTTTCTTTTGATTATAAAACTTAAAAGTTTTTTTCTTAAACTTCTGTGCCTGCCTATGCCGCCTCAAGTCGTTCTTAAAGTACTGATTTGACTGTTTTCCAGTTTCCTGATCTTATAGAACAAGAATTAAATCGTCTTTCATTCTTAAGAGATAGCGCTTTGTAGACACACTCAACTCAATTTGGAGAGATTATAGCTTATAGATTTGTGGTGTTAAATTTTTTCAATTATTTTATTTATTTAATTCTTGCCTATTGTTGTTTTGAGTGAGTTTTTACTGGGTTCATTTGCACTGCGTCGCCAGTTCAGTCTATGGACCTGTATAAACCATTGTTTTTCATATTTTCTTATCACCTTTTGGCTGTACGCATTCGATCTTCGATCATTGGCGATCATTGGCGATCATCTTGGAATGCACTCAATGGTTGATTATTCTGTGCATTGATTCGATTTGTTTTTTTTATGTCTATTTGCAATTATATTCGCTGGTTAATTCCATTTCAATTATTGTGAAACAGTTGAGAAGGTCCTTTTGTTCACTGTTATACAAACTGTTATACTATGTGCTTAAGTTGCTATTGTTTTGAATTTTAGAGACTATGTATTGCTTTTCATTGATTGCCTTAAAAAATTTCCTCCCTCGAGTAGAATATTGTAATGCCTTGAAGTTTTAAAGGAACAGTTGCAGGCATGCTCTAGTAATCGAATCTAGAGCATGCCTGTTGATGGAAGAGCGAACAATTTGCACGATGGTATCCTGGATGGCTTAAAAAAAAGTCTCACTAAAAAGGGTCATTTGAATTAGGAAAGCTGTGCAGCTTTTCAATTGCTCGGCATACGAGTATTCAGCGTGAAATTTGCACAGTCTATATATTTCTATTGTTTTTATACCCGATACACTCTGTGTCGAGGGTATATTGCGTTTGTGTGGTTGTGTGTAACACCCAGAACCAGTCGAGATAGACCATACAAAATATATATAGAAATGATCAGCGTCACCAGGAGATTCGATTTAGACATGTCCGTCTGTCTGTCCGTCTGTTTGTATACAGTTTTCTTATCGAAGGAGTTGAGCTATCTCGACAAAATTTGGTATGCGTGCTCACGGGGACATGAGTAAGAACAAGTTCGAGAATGGACCCGATCGGACCATTTTTAGGGGTACCTCCAGTACTAGGGTCTGTTACGAAAATCACAAAAACTGCTCTAAAACTGGAGTATTTCAAGATAATGGGGTTGAATTTGACATTTGAACATATCTTAGGGCAATTAATACGATTTCTAAAAATTGGACAAGTGGGCGTGGCAGAAGGGCGTTTTTCGAAAACTCTCCTACACCCGAAATTCAAATGGGACTTGAACGAAATTTGGCACTTATGCTTCCTTTGTAGCCATAAACATCCTTCCAAAAAATTTCCTTGATCGGTCCATTATTAAGGGTACCTCCAGTACTAGGGTCTGTCACAAAAATCCCAAAACTGCCCCAAAATCGGACTTTTTCGAAATATTTCAATGAAACTTAGAATTTGGGCGTATATTTAAACTTCCGATTAGAATTCCGAAAAATTGGAAAAGTGGGCGTGGCAAAGGGGCGGTTTTCATAAAGAAATTTAACAAAAGTCGGTATATGGGGCCCCTTATGGTCTTAAACACCTCTTGATATTAAAAATTATTTGAAGATGTGTGTCTGTGTCGGGTATTCTATTGTCAGGCTCGCCTGACTATAACACCCTTACTTGTTTTTTTTTTTGTTTTATTTTTGATTTTTGTTTTTCATTACAATTGACTCATGTGAGTGAGTGATTGAGTTTTTAACATTTTTAAGGAAACTTTAGATCGAAAAAAAAAAAACCATTCATTTTCGTACTACGCACCTAAAAATGTTAACCCTTCTACAACTGATGACGTACATGCTTGCATAAAATGTTCAAAAATGACTGAATTTAATAGGTTAAAGCCGCGGTGTTTTAATGTCCTGAATTGTATTCTTAAATTTCAAAGAAAAAAAGTTCTTTAAAAAGTTGTGGTGAAAAAAAAAATACATGGCGGTAGTGTTTTAATTTTTGGAAAAGGTTTTTTTTTTTTTTTTTTTCAACTGGTTTGTTAAATTTCAACTGCTTTCAAGTTAGAGTAAATAAGATTTTATTATTCAAATATGTAGTCTAGTCGTTCGCAAAATTGCCTTCCACCTTGGGCCTAACGACGGATCAAGTACATGATGACTTCCTTCTTATCGTTCAACTCAACATCATAAATAGTGGATGATGGTTGAAGGTAAACTTTTGGGATGCTGAAACGTGGTTAGAACGCACTATAAAGTCTACATTTTAATATCATAAAAGATAATAATTTGTTTATTTAATTACTTCTAAGATCATAAGGAACTCTTTAACTTATCACCGTCCGAAGGGATTAAGTGATGGTAAAATGAATAAAACACGAGATTCTTTGGGAAAAACAACGAAATTTATGTATTCAAAACCGCTGAGTTCATATCAAAGAGGAAATATATTATTATCTTTCTCAACTTTTGAATGGGATAAATTATGCCAAAAGAATTAGCTAGAATCAGATGTTACTTGTTAAATCCGCTAGTAGATAGTAAGTAGATAGAGACAATTAAGAAGAATTCCCCTTGGAAACAAAGAATTAAAAAAAAAAAAAATTTTTAAATCTTCTATTGAGCACAAGATTCAAGAAATCGCACTGAATAAAAATTTCCTTTCAAATGGCTATAAAAATGACATCTAACAGGTTGGCTGATAAGTCCCCGGTCTAACAAAGAAAAACACATTTTTTTGTCAAAATTCGTTTTTATTATTCAACATAGTTCCCTTCAAGAGCGATACAACGATTATAACGACCTTCCAATTTTTTGATACCATTTTGGTAGTACTCCTTCGGTTTTGCCTCAAAATAGGCCTCAGTTTCGGCGATCACCTCTTCATTGCAGCCAAATTTTTTCCCTGCGAGCATCCTTTTGAGGTCTGAGAACAAGAAAAAGTCGCTGGGGGCCAGATCTGGAGAATACGGTGGGTGGGGAAGCAATTCGAAGCCTAATTCATGAATTTTTGCCATCGTTCTCAATGACTTGTGGCACGGTGCGTTGTCTTGGTGGAACAACACTTTTTTCTTCTTCATATGGGGCCGTTTTGCCGCGATTTCGACCTTCAAACGCTCCAATAACGACATATAATAGTCACTGTTGATGGTTTTTCCCTTCTCAAGATAATCGATAAAAATTATTCCATGCCCATCCCAAAAAAAACAGAGGCCATTACTTTGCCAGCGGACTTTTGAGTCTTTCCACGCTTCGGAGACGGTTCACCGATCGCTGTCCACTCAGCCGACTGTCGATTGGACTCAGGAGTGTAGTGATAGAGCCATGTTTCATCCATTGTCACATATCGACGCAAAAACTCGGGTGTATTGCGAGTTAACAGCTGCAAACACCGCTCAGAATCATCAACACGTTGTTGTTTTTGGTCAAATGTGAGCTCGCGCGGCACCCATTTTGCACAGAGCTTTTTCATATCCAAATATTGATGAATGATATGACCAACACGTTCCTTTGATATCTTTAAGGCCTCTGCTATCTCGATCAACTTCATTTTACGGTCATTCAAAATCATTTTGTGAATTTTTTTGATGTTTTCGTCGGTAACCACCTCTTTCGGGCGTCCACTGCGTTCACCGTCCTCCGTGCTCATTTCACCACGCTTGAATTTTGCATACCAATCAATTATTGTTGATTTTCCTGGGGCAGAGTCCGGAAACTCATTATCAAGCCAAGTTTTTGCTTCCACTGTATTTTTTCCCTTCAGAAAACAGTATTTTATCAAAACACGAAATTCCTTTTTTTTCCATTTTTTTCACAATAACAAAAGTTGCTTCACAAAAGACGCTCTATCTCACAAACTAATTGACTTACAGACGTCAAATTTTGACACGAATCATTTGAAGGTTGCCACTATATAAAAATAATATGCATTTAATACTAGCGACGCCATCTATGTGTCAGACCGGGGACTTATCAGCCAACCTGTTATTTTTAAAAATCCTTTTAGCCCTGTGAGGAGAAGCATGTTGAACGGGTGATTCCTCACAAAAGTTCTCCTATTTGGTTAACTCTTGGACAATTCTCAACGCTTCAGAACATTAAAGAAGTTTATTGATTTTGTTGGCACTGACTGACTGGCATGAAAGTTTTGTAAAATTGTGAAATTTTTCGCTTAGCCTAACCTTTGACCTTTAACAACGTACAATATACAAGCCATTATGCATGGATGTTTGTAGTTAGATCATTTCTTTTCATTTGGTTTGTACGTTTAACCAACTTTTTGGAAGTCAACTGTTAGTTTTAGTCGGTAAAAAAAAAAATGGGATTACAATATTCAGAAGGGTCTGGTCTGGAACCAAAATTCGCCCAGGGCTCGATATTTCTGTCAGCAAGACCAGCAACCTGCTGCAATGACTTGAGGCGAAATTCAAAAGTATCCTCAATACAATTACATTTGAACAGGAATAATAATACAGTGTACTCTCTCCTTGCGGACACTCCTCTTAAGCGGACACCTGTCTTGAGCAGACACTTTTTGGGAATGCTCTAGTGTCTTTGATTCTCAAATAAATTCCTCTTAAGCGGGTACCTCTGTTAAGCGGATAAATTTTTTGGGCCCCGCAGGTGTCCGCATAAGAGAGAATACACTGTATACAGTATATCATTCATTTGAGATTCGTTAAAGAGAGTTTTGCCCTACTTACCGCATTGCGTGAGAATTTATCCTTAATTTTCCCCATTGCGTTACTTAGCGACTGATTGCTACTCCCATTGCGATCTCTTCCATCTCTTCCATTCATTGTGGTTTTTGTTGTTGTTTTTGTCTTTTTTATCTTTTTTTCTTCCTCTTGGCGCTTTTCTGGAGGCCGGTTTATAAAAATGCTCCTTCTTTTTTGTTGTTGTTGTTGTTGTTGTTGTTGTTAACTCTTGAACTTGGCTGATAATTCACCTGATGGAAAACCTAACTCCATAAAACCCGATAAGCGATCTCTAAGACTTCTCTTTATTTATTGGTTGAATATAATTTCTCCTCCCCCTTCGTCTCCGATCTCCTCGCTCACTCTTTGTTCGTTGCTTCTCTTCTTTTAAGAGTGAATGTGGTTCTCGAAGATTTGTTGTTTGAAGCTGTAACGAAAATGAAAAGAGAGAGAGAGAGATAGAGAGAGAGAGAGAACAAAGAAAAGATTTGTTTATTTTATTTTGTTTACTTTTCAAATTAATGCTAATTTCCATTAAGTTTTTCTTTTTTCTTCTAAATATATTTTTCTAGTTTCTTCTTTTTACTTTTACTTTTTTTAATTTTTTTTTTTTTAAAAAAAATTTTTTTTTTTTTTTTTGTCATTTCGCATTTCTCTTTGTTTATTTGTGCGAAACTAAGTCAATTTTGCCGACAGCGACAGCGACACACGACACCGACACCGACATGACGACGACGAAAGACACGTGCGTTGGTATTTGTGTTATTTTAAGACTTCGCGCAACGCTTCGATCGAGTTGAGATTTTGCGATTTATGGAAATTTATGTTTATGGAATTTTTTGGAATTTAACAAATTTAAAGTTTTTCAAGTGCATTACATGATTTGGCGAATCGTTACTTAAATATTTACTCAAATTTCCCATATTTTTTTTTTATATATACTTGGTATGTACCTACAATATGTATTTAATTCCTCTCATATTCAAAATTTAGTTTTTCCTTTTTCTTTTGTGAAGGAAAATGAATTTCCCAAAAATTATGGGAAATTTTCAATTCAGCGGGAAAAAATGTTCTTTTCTATTTCGGGAACTCAGCAAGTTCGAAGAACCACTATTTTCGTATATAAAAGTAGCCTTGAAAGGCCACGCGAACAATCCGCGAATCCCTCTAGCGTGAAGGCGTAAAAATAATTGTTTTTTTTTATTTCATTTTTTCGCACGATTGTTTGCCGTCGTTATTTTGAAAATTTTGAAAAGCCGAATTTTTGTGGAATCGAATTTTGTTTTTCCTCCTTTTTTTTGATTGAAATTTTTTTCTTTTTATGCACTTTCGGTTGCTTTTTTTTTTTTTTTTTTTTTTTGTTGTGCGCCGCTCCTAAAGTGCTGCGTATGTTTTGGGCCTAAATTTAGAACTCACGGCCTTTATCGAATGCTTGAATGCGTGAGCAAAGACGTGAGATATTTGTACTTCTTTCGATATGCAGAATGCGCACTGACAGCTTGTTGTTTAGGTCTTCGAGACGAATTTCCTCGTGAGTGCACTTGACACATATGAAGAGCTAGTAGTTGCTCTCGGTCTTTGGGTTTCGGAACTCAAAAAAAAAAAAATTTTTTTTTTTTTTCATTTTGAATTTTTATCATAATTCTTCTTTGCGAAAAAAAAAAAAAATATTCGTATTGTTTTTTTTTTTTTTTTTTTTTTTTGGCATTATTAGTTAATAGTCGCGATTTAGATTTTTCAACAATTTGTTTGTGAATGGATTGCAACGCTAATTGTTTACATTTGTTGTTTACAATCGTGATATGCCCTTGCGTGAAATTCTATTCGATTTGGCCATTAAAATCGATTTGAAAAAGGGCTTCTCTTTTGCACTACAATCTGTTGTTAAAAGTGGATTGAGTGACTACAATGCCCATACGAGTCTGAGCCCCACAATTCGGCCGGCTATAAAAAAATTTCGAATAGATCTATGTCCAATGGCATGCCCGATTGTTGTTGTTCCCCATATTCACATAACTATGGCCGCGAAAAATGGTATTTTTTGCAACAATTTTCAACCCATCATCGGTATAGGGAGATCGAAGTTTTTCAATTAAGGTACTTATTATTTCCAGAATTTTGAAAAAGTTATTATTTCGTATGGTTATTGTACTTTTACTACATATAAAAGATGCATATACACCTAAGTCTGTTTTTACACGGTCTTTTTTTACACGGTTTTGATATAACACGGTTTGAAAATTGAATATTTTTAATTTTTTTTACACGATTTTATTCCATTTAGCACGATTTGAAATTTTATGTACTTAAATTTTTTTTGTCAAATTTAATTTTTGCGAAGTATGTTCATATCACAAAAAAGTATTTATGAAAGAAAAAAGTCTGAAACCATCGATAGTATCGATAGTGCTATCGATAGTTTGCGAACACTAGCTTAAAGATCAATGTCTTTTTTTACACGGTTTTTTTTTTACACGGCTTCTTCTGGAACCAATCTACCGTGTAAAAACAGACTTAGGTGTATATGCAGTAATTCTGAGGTTAATTTCCTCAAAGTCACTAGACCACGGTATGGACCTAACGTGACTAGTTAAAATGACGATAGTTTTTTATATGAAATGTGACTGTAGCGGGACTAGATTCTTTTTAACCAGACAATGTCTAGTTAAAAAGAGATCTATGGAGCGTGAGTTTGAAAAGATTTTTATGCTTTGTGCTTACGAAGTATGAAAAAGTATTGTTTTGCTTTCAGTTCGCGTTATGATCACGAAACCAACACGGCGTCTTTAGCTCAGTGGTTAAAGCTATCGCTCGGCGTTCGATTCCTGGCGTGAGTGATATTTTTTTTTTTTTTTTTGTTTTTTTCAATTACGGTTTTTTATTTTTATGTCTTAATTTATTTTTTAATATTTTTTTATTTTGTTCATCCATATTTTAATTTTGTTTTCTTTTTTTAAATATGTATTTAAAAAATATAAAATAAATAGGTAACTTATTTTTCAAGTAAAAAATTTTTTGAGTGCAAACTGCTTGTTTCATGAAAATCTGAGCAACCATTAACTCAAGTTAGCATTTTGAACACGAAACTAAATTTGCCTCTTTGGCCCAGTGCGTTAAAGCGTTCAAATAGCGAGCCAGAGATCACCGGTTCGAGGCTCGGCCGAAGCAAAAGAATTAAAAAAAAAAGACAAGGAGCTAAAAGAAGAAAAACTAATATGAACAAATAAATATAAAAAAATAAATATATAAAAATCTAATTAAAAAAATTGCAAAATATAAATAAAATTGTTTTTTTTTTTTTTCATTTTTGACCCAAAATCGACCCAACTGCGTATACTCCTGGTCTAGTCCACATGGGCAAAAAGTGTGACTAGTTATTTTCCAATGACAGCACAATGTTAAATGTGTCAGTTCGTTCCATGCAAAAGTAAATTAAGTGGGACCAGTTATAGTGCCTTTTGGTCTACTCCGGGGAGTAGTTCCACTTACTGCAGGCATCTTAGTGGACTGATGTTGTACAAAAAAAGGAATAAATCAAATGAAATGGATATACATAAATATCCCATGACGAGAAGTTGTTCAAAGTTTATTCTAAGAACTGAAACGAAAAAGGATCTTCAACACATGCAAATACATGGCAGTAACATTAATCAAACGTGTACTTGATTGTAACTGATTTCATACGTTTGCATCTATTGAATATTCGCGGGCATTATTTTCTATAATTTTCTAGATTGCCGGTAATGGAGCATTTTTCTTAACAGCTTGCCTTCATTCGTATTTAATATTTATTTATAACATATATACATACTCGTATATGGTCTTATATTTCATCATGCATATCATATTTTGAAGGATCTGCAAATTGTGACCTTTCATAATCTATTTTCGATTCGCGGCCATTTGGAGGACATCTCACGTCTTATAAATTGCGGGGTTTTTTTTCTCTCTCGTTCTAATCTATGTTTTTGTTTGCTTATTTGTTTGATGAATAACCTTTCGGAGGTTAATTTATTATTCTTTCAATTTATCTATATGTATATTTTTATATAATATATTTTTTTTTATTTCTATATTATGTGTCTCCATTAAATGCCATTGTTTTTTTTTTTTTTTTTGATAGATAATTAATTAACTATTATTATTATTATTATTTTTTTTTTTTTAAATACTTTTTTTTCTTGTTGTTTAGCTTTTATTTTTATTTATTGGAATTCTTTTTCTTGTGCTCACCACCAAGAGTGCTTTGGGGGCAAACCTTGGTTTGCTTACCGATTTTCGCTTTCCGCTTGATTTTTTTTTTTTTTTTTTTTTTTTTTTTTAAATAATTTTGAAGCCAATGTGACCACTTGTTATTGACTTTTAAACGCAAGTTCACGTGTTCATCGTTGATCGTCCAGCGTCTCCGCTTGAGATCGTAAATCCGAATAAAAAGCGCAATTAAAAATTCGCAGACAGAAAACACAAAAAATTAAAATAAATTAATTCCGCACAATAAATAAATCCGTAACCCGTTGTCGGCGTTTTATGTTTCAGATTCTTGTTTATTTATGTTTTTCTCTCTTTTTTTGTTTAAATTCTTGCAATTTAAATTAATAAATAAAATTAAAATTCAAAAAAGAAAAAACGTTATTTTTTTTTTTCCTAACTCAACTGTTCGATAATTTATTTACCTCCTCGATGCGAGTGAATCTTTTGTGTGTCGGTTTTTTTTTTTTTTTTTTTTGTTTTTTCTTCCGAATTTTTTAACGACCAGAATCAAAATCAGAAGAAAAAAAAAATGCGTTTTCCTATCCCGTTTAGATATACTAAAGCCGAAGATACGAGTGCGCTGCGCTTTTATAGCAGCACGCTCTTTGGCTCTCGTTCTCGCAGTCGCTCGCAGTCGCTCGCAATCGCTCGCAATCGTTGTTTTCTCTTTCTCTTCGTCTTGAGACAAATTTGGAGAAAATCTTCGAGCTTTCGGCTTTGCAGAGCGCGATCGATTTTCCACACATTGGCGCGTGTAAGGGCGCGATCGCGTGTGTTGGCAGCAGAGATGGGCACGTGCCTAGTTTTTGTTGGCACGTCACGACACGTGCTCGAATGATATTATACATAATTGGTTTTATCATATAAAATTACCACATAAGTATTGTCTTTTTTCAACTAAGTACTTAATTTTATTAAAAGTTTATATAAAAAAAAAAAAAAAAAAAACAAGTAAAAATGCAAAAGTCGTTCAAGGCCGATTTTGAAGCACCCAGCGTCCCGACAATATCGACGCATTTCGTTTTGCCTTTATCAAATATCGATAATCATCGAGGATTCCCCCTGGTTCAGCTACAAAGATTATAATTTTTAATGCACAAAAGCAAAGGTGAAAATTGAACGACATCCACATGTAAATAATCAAGAAATGATATATATACTTATGTATAATATGTTTTCGAGTCCGTTGCGTTGAAAACTTTTCAAACAATAAGATAGTTTGGAATTTTGACTTTTATTTCAATCGCTTTATTATGTATATTTCTATATATATAATACATACATACATACGTATTTCGGCGAATTCGCCCTCCGATTTTATCAGAATGATTCGAATCATATATAACTATATATGTCACTCAGGAGCCGTTTCTGTTTTGGCTCTTTTCAACACTGTCTTGAGTACCCACCACGATCTTGGGTACCCACCAAAATCAGCATTTTTCACGTAGATACTCACCAAAAGTATTTCTTTCTCGCTATTTTTTTGCCTGCCGAGTAACATCTCTTTCTAACTGGCGCAAAATGTCCCGCCCAAAATCTATGAGAGTGACATATATAGTAATATATGATTCGAATCAAGTTAAGATATACATGCATATCTTAATTCCAGTGTTGCCGTTTTGTGTACTTTAGTACGCATTGCGTACTTTTTCAATCACCTGAGTACTTTTTATGTACCAAATTATTTTTGGTCGATTTGCGTACTATTTCGCTCAACTCCCGATTAGAGTTGCAGGACTATCGATTTCAGTTTTTTTGATTGTTAAGTTAAAATTAAACTGGCTAACGACAGTCGATTCTGAATAATTCCCGAAATTTATTCTCGGCAGTAAACTTCATCTTTTTAAATATATTGGGAATGATGAAAAATCCACTCATAATTTTCCTTATCCTATCTATTAAAAAAATGATAATTTTAGTCTCGAGAAATTAAATTCCGAATATTCAGAATTGGGCTGTATTTCTTCATTCCTCTTTGTTTCTCTTTAATGAATTTTCACTGATTTTATGTTGCTCGTTAACGAGTGCAGAAAAAATTTATGCCATTTTGCTCGTTTTAAGTATTCAATAGAAATAATTTGAATGCTCGTTAAATGCGACCTCGCTAAATCGAATGCTCGTTAAGTATTTAATAAGTTTATACTCAAAACTAGTCTTTGACTAAAAAAAAAAAAAAAAATTCATCTTGTATAAATATATTACCATGATGAAAAATTACGTTAGTTTTTGTGATTTTTCTTTTTCAAAAAAAATATATATGTGCGTACCTTTTCTATAAAAAAGGTCCGTTTTGTGTACTTTTTGCTCAGTTTTTTTTTTGGCAACACTGCTTAATTCTGAAGTGAGATAGTTTGTCGTGTTCGTGCGTGACACGAAAAAAGCATGGTACGCGCGCATCTCTAGTTGATAGCATTGATTGTGTTTTTAGGCAGCACAAGAGCGAGAGAGCGACAAAGCGGTAATGTGTGTGTGTGTGTGTGTGTGTGAGCGTGTGACGTTTGGATAGGATAAAAAAAAAAAAATGGCAAATTGCATTTCAGCAAACTGGTAGATGGGCTGTTTGGCTCAACTTGCTCTTGCTCTCCCTTATTAACTTTCTCTCCTTGTTGTAATTGACCTATTCGAAAGGTTGTTTGTGGGTGCGTAAGCTTGGCGATATTTTTCGCAAAATCCAACCATAAAATTACAAAGCTCTATTTGCATTGTTCGCGATCATTGGTCAAATGACACGATGTGGTCAAAAGCTGATATACATACATATGTAAGTCATTCGATTATAATAGCATTGCATCAGGTATTTCCCCCTTTCCCCTTTCCTTTCAAAGGATAACAGAAGGCAAAGTCCAATGGAAGAACGGAAAATATTGAAATCGTTAAATCAAAGTATCAATTTGATGTATGTATGTAGTCTCGACTTAAAAGATTGAGGTATATTTTTTTGAACCTTTCCGCTTCCTTACCGGAAATACAAAATTGTTACCACCAGTGGCGTGTCCAGAGAAATACTGCTTTGATAGTGCTTATATTTTCCACAGTGGTATATTGAACAATTGTAAGACATTAACCCAAAAAATTTTGGGGGGGGCGCTAGAGGAAGTTTAGAGAGTTATGGACCAAAAACCAAAAAAAAATCCGAAAATTTCATAACGTCCGATTTTGATGAAAATTTATATATAGAATAAGTGAAAAATTTTAAGAATTTTTGCACTAAAATTTTTTCAAAAAACTGGTCCTTTCTGGACCAGTTTGGAACTAGACCCTAACTAGACTAGTTGTAATCGGTTTCTACAAAAAAATTTTGACGCCAAAATTCTTAGAATTTTTCGCTTATTCTATATATAAATTTTCATCCAAATCGGACGCCATAAATTTTTCGGATTTTTTTGGTTTTTGGTCCATAACTCTCTAAACTTCCTCTAGCCCCCCCAAAAAAATTTTGTGTTAATGTCTTATAATTGTTCAATATACCACTGTGGAAAATATAAGCACTATCAAAGCAGTATTTCTCTAGACACGCCACTGGTTACCACTGGGTTTTCAATGGACTACCCCCTCGATTTGGGGAACCTACCGGAACCAACCTCCCCGCCCCCCGCCCGTATACAGGAGATAGTTTCTTTGGGGATCAATAAATTCGCACCTCCTACTAATCGCTACCCCGGTTTTTTTTTTCAAAATTGTATTGAAAATATTCTACTTTACGCCGAGCATTGTGAAATTTCTTCTCCAACAAACCTCAGTAGTATTCTCTCTCTCGCTTTCTCTCTCTCTCTCTCTCTCTCTTCTCTCTCTCTCTCTCTCTCTTTCTCTCTCTCTCTTCTCTCTCTCTCTCTCTCTCTCTCTCTCTTTCTCTCTCTCTCTCTCTCGCTTTCTCTCTCTCTCTCTCCCCATTTTCCCTTTACAGAGCGTCCTGCTGAAAGCGGCGCAATATTGCTAGCGTGATCGATTAGGAATTACTATGTATGTATATTATTATTGTTATTATTTTTTTCATCGAGCAAATTATTTTCTAATAATTTGCTGCTTTTCTTTTGAATTCTTTTGTTGGGAATTTCATTTCATATTATTTTTTTAAATTTATGTAATTTTTTTTTTTTTTTTTTTTTGGAGTCCGCTGAAATGATTTAAATGGCTTTTCAAAAGAATTCCGGTTCCCAGTTCCGAAATTAGAAACGCGTTCAATTGCGACGAAATTCGAACTTGCGTTGATATTTGCTCACACACACACACACACACACACACTGCCAGTGTGTGTTAATTTCGTGTGCATGAAGCTTCTCTAGATCTCGTGATGGCAGTTAAACAATTCAAGTTGCAGCTCGAACGAGACGAGCCTCCATTCGATATTGGCAGTCGAGACAAGCGAAAACCTGAACAACAGGTTCAAAATTTATTTGCATATGACAAGGGGGCGGGTAGCAGTTGACGACTGGGCTCATGTGGACTGTTCGAACTTTGAAGAACGGAATTGATTTGCATTGAAAAGAATTTCATCATTCATAAATCGAACGTATTAAATTTCATAAATTTTTTTTTTTTTTTTTTTTTTTTTTTTAATTGGCACCTTTTACCATAACCACTTAATATTACATATAATGCAACAAAGAATGTAGAATGAGAATTGACGGATGCCGGCGGCGTACACATATACAGTGGAATCTCTATAACTCGAATGTCAAGGGGAATGAAAAAAAAAAAAAAAAAATTCGAGATTACGCGTTTTCGAATTAACAAGAATTTCGTATTTAGGGGTTCAGCGGATGGGGATTGGATTTTTTTTTTGTCCTTTTTCGATTTACTAACGATTTCATGTGGCTCTGGGCACTAGCGAATACGGAGTGTAATGTTCAAGCCTAGCACTGGTTTTTCAAAATCGCATGTTAGGGGCACTATATAAGATATCCACCACAGGCAACACAAGAAGACTAATTGTTCACAATGGCCGATTAACGGCTAAGTGGTACCACTTCAACAAATACCTAATCCTTAGGGGCACACCACATAAAAAAAAAAATACACTCACACAAACACAAGAAAAACCCCTCGTGGTATCACAACGGGCCGGTATACATACGGTCTAAGTGGCAGCCACTCCAACATACAATACATACTAAGGATTTCGACTTAACGAGGGTTCGAGCCAGTGCGTGAATTTTAGTCAAAAATTTTGATCAAGTGGGAAAAGGGAATTTTTTACTTTCGCGTAGTGTAAAATGTGGGAATTGGGATTTTCTAAATTTTGTACGATGGTGAACACTGTTGACACCGCGGAAAACATATCGATCGAAAAATATATCGTTGAAATCGACTGTTTTTTCAACAAGTTTTGTTTTCAAAGAGATATCGATATTAAAAATTACGTCGATGTTCGGTTAATCGATGTTGATTCGACTGTCGAATAAGATTTAAGCGTATATAACCTCAGAATTTTGAGGAATTTATTTTGTTTTGTTTTAAGAAGTTTCTTTTTATTTTTGTTCACACAATTTAATAAATTTTTAATAAATAATATTTCAAGTTCTTGTTCATTTTTCTGTAAAAAAAAATATGTTCATTTAACAAGTGGGAATTTTTGTGGGAATTTTGATGAGACTGAAGGGGAAAAAATGATAATTTTAGGAATTTTTGAGGGAATTCCAGTCAAAAAAAAGACCCCAGCACTGGTTCGAGCTACATGTAGAGATTCCACTGTAATTGCGTAATTTTTTACCATGTGGGAAATTGTTTTGCCATCCTAACAAAATTTCTTATTTTTGTTCACAAATATAAATTGAAAATAATTTCATTTGGCACGTAAATAAAAAGTAATATAAAAAACAGTCAGTTTAATAATTGTGGACGAGCACACACACTGATATTTGATGGAATTTTTTTCCATTTTCATAATTTTTTTTGATCCATAAATGGCCATGAAAATTAACAAAATTCTTATTTTATGTTACAAATCAGTAAAGTGAAACTTCGTTCATTTGGCCGTAAATAAAAAGTAATAATAAAAAACAGTCAGGTCTTAATAATTGGGACACACACACACGATATTTGATAATGGGAATTGTTGTTTTTTTTTTTTTTTTTTTTTTTTTTGTTCTCATAAATCAGCCTATGAATTCGAGAAAAATTTTCAAGTCCAATTGAGGAGTTTCACTGTTTTTCACACAATCCAACGATTCAGTTAACTAAGAAAACGATTTCAAGTTAAGTGTCAACGCCAACGACGAAGACAATGCGAGAAAAAAAAAAAAACAACAAAAATGAAAGTCAAATATGAGTAACTTGTGGAACACATTGTAAGTAGTATATTGTCGCCACTAAATTCTTCCCCCTTGCCTAATCCCTCGTTCGCTAACTACTTATTATATGTAGGTAACATACATGTATGTATGTATGTATGTATGTATGTTAAAACCATAAAACGTTTCAATATCGTACGATATCGATTGAATTCGTCAGCTTCGCCGCATCATCTGCGGACACCTGATCTGAGGATTTGTTGTTGTTGTTGTTGTTCTTATTGTTTTTCATTTTTTAACTCACTGCATTTTTCCGACAAAGTGCATAAGAGTATCTAGGAGATAAGCTGTCATATTCAGCTTTAGTGCTTATTTACTTTGAAAGTTTTCAGAATGCTCTTCTACAGGGTGGGAGAGAGCGAGAGCGAAAGCGAGAGCGCGAGCATTTGTGAGGGACGGGCAGTGGATGGCAGGGAATTGTGCTTTCTAGCTTTTGCGCCTGAATCGTTGTGGTATCTATTTGTTAATGGTATTTGCTGCTGGTAAATAATTTCCTTTAATTCTCGAATGCAATGCGAATTGGAAATTTAAAGCTTTCGATTTGTCTTGACTTGGCTGTTGTTATTGTTGTTGGTGGTGGCTTGCAATAGATATATCTTTGACTTATCAAGGTCAAAGTGATTAGATTAGTTGATAATAGGGATTTATGCACTTTCGAATGAGGTTTTTTTTTTTTTTTTTTTTTTTTTTTTTACTACGGGCATTTTTCATTAAGGAAATAAGAGATCAGGATGATTAAGCTGCATATTCAGCTTAGGCTGATCGTATCGTGCTTGCGATCTTTTTCGTTCACATGGAACTACAGCATGGACATTTGTATGTACATTTCCTTGTATGCCCAGCGGAAATTGCATTCTCTTGCCTGACTTGTGTACTATTTGTTATGTATTGCTGACTGACAAATAGTTGACTAATTGTCAATGCAATGACAATCTTGGAAGATTTACAGCTTTCGATCGTTGATTGGGTGTTGTTCATGTGTTGCTTCATGTGGCTACTGAATTTAGAATAAGGTTTTCGCGTCAGTTAACGTATAGCATGTAAGTTGCGTAATGATTTATGCTCGACTCTGAATCCGAAGATCGCGTGTTCGATCATGCTTTTTTTTTTTTGACGGGAACATTTATGTATTTTAAGGAAATAAGAGAAATGATTAAGCGCAAAACAGCTGATCGTATGTGACTTGTCGATTTTTTCGTTCCATGACTTCACACATGACTTTGTATGGTACATTTCCCCTGGGTATATGTACGCAGGTCCCACTGTGGATTTTGAGAAATATTTTTAAATATCGATCATTCTATTTTTCACATATTTTTCTGCTTCATCATCCTTAAGTAGGTACCGCAAACGAATAGTATGAAAAAAAAAAAAAAAAATAAAAAAATAAAGAAAAACATAAAAAAAAACAAAATAAAAAAAATAAAAAATAAAAATAAAAATTCATGAACGAGAATATTTTTTAAGTTAAAAATAGCTTAAACCATATTCCCTTCGCTCCTGTGTTCCCCTGTATTCAACTGTTGCTCAATTATAGACTCTCGTGCTCATGAAAGTAACGCATGACAAAATTGCTCTTGACAAGGTCATCATGAAATCATGGAAACGAACGTGAGTGCTCTCATGGTTAGTAGGTAGGTAGGTACATTCATTCATTCATTCTTAAAACGCAGAGACCATACAACATCATCCACACAGAGCATGCAACAACTCTTACTGTTTGAGCTAAGTGACGATCAATAGACTATGCCTACATACATACATACATATGTACATACATATGTATGTAGGTGTCTATGTATGTATTTTGAAGTGGCTGCGGGGGTTGTCTGCAGAGAGGAGCATTTTTTGAATTTTCTTTTTTTTTCCTTCAAAGACTTTGGAAAATTTCCATATGTTGTGTCTGGCAGCAATTAGACAAGGGAAAGACGATTAAATGGAAATTTTCCACTCGACTCAAACACAACAGCAAGAGCAACAACGACAGCAACAACAACCGCAATGGACTACCAATGCCGGCAACAACAAGCAACAAGCAGAAAATACAGAAAACCCATCTCGATAGTGAATGGCCAAACCAACCCAAACCCCATCCCAATCGCTCCAAATTCATCAAATGTGGCATGCAGTCGGCGCGGCGCGGCGCGGGCGCATGCGGTGCATCGGTGCGTTAAGATGACGTAACGTCGGAACGTCATTTTGTCAGGACGGTAATGGAAAATTTCCTTCATAAATCTCTTGCCTTGCCACCAATTTATGTACATATTCACTCTCACTCGCTCACTCACTCGCTCACTCACTCACTCACTCACTCGACTACTCACTCACTCACTCGATCATTCCCACTCGTTTGGTCACATTGAAGCGCTGCGCTCTGCAGTCCAGTGCAACTCGATCTACACATGTGTTGCAAACGCGTTCGTAAATCCCACCTGCACCTCTCTTGCCATCACCATGGGACATTGTCTTTTGATGACGCCAATTTCGGAATGGTTTTTGAAATTCGAAAATCGCGAATTCTCCACCACCAAGACATCCGTCCACATGTTGTGCTACTACAATTTCCACAGTAGGTATGTACATATGCACATCCATACATACATACATATTTGTATTGTATATCTTAACTTCCTCCTCTTCTTCCTTCTCTCTTCGCAGCTCCTATCGCGCCCCATCCCCCAACGGACCCCCTCTCCGGCGGTTCTGTTCGTTCTCCTCTTAATAATTCGTCTCAGTTTGTCACGTCTTTAGATTTTTCTGTTTACATTTGCGAATCGAAACGCGTGAAGGCATGCCTTGAATTTATTTATTTCTTAATTCTTTTGCCTCCATTTTTGTTCATTAAAACATGTTTTCTTTTTTTTTTTTCAATTTTTATTTTTATTTATTTATTTCTCGACTTTCATACTTTGCATTTAAGACAAGCCCCCGTGCGTGACGTCACATTTGCGATCCAGATGATGACAATGATGTTGTTGTTGTTGTTGTTGTTGTTGTTGATGATGATGATGAAGATGTTTATAGCGCAACAAACACAGTTTTTGCGAAAGTACGCTGTGAGCGTGCTCTACTCTTCGTGAGCGCCTCTCTTCCGTTACTCTCTTTTCGTCCCCGTTCGTTTCTAACGTTCAACATAAAAGTGTATGTAACTTATGTACACATATGCAACACTCCACTCCATTCAACGATTGATCTTGGATATGATTTAATTTAATAGTCGGACACAATGGGGTTAAGGGTAAACGAATATTTCTCATGCTCTTGCTTTTGTGTAACGACGATAGGCGGTAATCCATAGACCATAGACCATAGACCATAGACCATAGACTGATAGACCATAGACCATAGACCATAGACCATAGACCATAGACCATAGACCATAGACCATAGACCATAGACCATAGACATAGACCATAGACCATAGACCATAGACCATAGACGATAGACCATAGACCATAGACCATAGACCATAGACCATAGACCATAGACCATAGACCATAGACCATAGACCATAGACCATAGACCATAGACGATAGACGATAGACGATAGACCATAGACGATAGACGATAGACGATAGACGATAGACGATAGACCATAGACCATAGACCATAGACCATAGACCATAGACCATAGACCATAGACCATAGACCATAGACCATAGACCATGACGAAACCATAGACCATAGACCATAGACCATAGACCATAGACCATAGACCATAGACCATAGACCATAGACCATAGACCATAGACCATAGACCATAGACCATAGACCATAGACCATAGACATAGACCATAGACCATAGACCATAGACCATAGACCATAGACCATAGACCATAGACATAGACCATAGACCATAGACCATAGACCATAGACCATAGACCATAGACCATAGACCATAGACCATAGACCATAGACCATAGACCATAGACCATAGACCATAGACCATAGACCATAGACCATAGACCATAGACGATAGACTTCGAGAGGCGATGCATTGGATAATTCATTCATTGCTTTTCTCCAACTGACAATTAACCCTTTACTGAATGATACACTAAATAAGTGGAAGCAATTTTATATTGCAGTAATAGGTTTTATTGTCGGCTTCTGTGCCGTAATTGGTAGTCCCAGCTGAGGTCGTGGATATTTTTCTATTTTTTCTATAGTTTCTATTTTTATTTTTTTCCCAAATATACGTGGTCGCCCTTGGTGCCAGCCACACTAACCTAACCACCTAACCTAACTTATGTAAACTTATGTTTATTCAGGTTTCAAGAATTATTTTTTTATTTTTCATTATTATTATTTTTTATTTATTTAAATATAGCTTAAATAATAAGTAACTTAGGCTAATAAGAAATGTTTTACCAATACATGATTCGGGTATGGGGTCAGATTAGAAGCGCAGGAACCTGTTGGGGAATGTAAGCAGGTTTAACCATACAGCTATACTAGTTATAGTTGTACTCACACCTTTATCTTAAACGCAAAAATGGTATTACGAGGACCGGGAGCCCCAGAATTTAAGTATTCTGCCCGGTATTTTGGGTACGGCCCTTCGGGTAGTATCGTTGTGGGCTATGGTATCAATGACGTGAGGATAACAACGGAACTGGACCGAGATTCGCCGATTCGGTCCATGCCCGCTGATGAAGCAAAATGGGTACACTGTGGCTTTTGCTCATGGGAATCACTATATCTTGCGATACCTAGTGTTGAAGCTCCGCAGTTTTAGAATCATGCAAAGAATTTTATTCAGTACCTTAGTTGTAGTATAATTGGTGTAAGATTTGGGGGTCGGAAAAAAAGTAAGCAAGGGATTGCGGAATCAGCAGATAATTTTTAACTTAATCCAATTAATTTTTCTTTAAAAATTTCAACTACAAAGGATTAATATGGAGGGTCACTGAACCCATTCTCGTTTTATTTTTACCTACTTACATATTTTTCTATTCCATAGTAAATAGTTCACAAATAGTTCGTTTTCTGTGTGAATAAACTAACGAAATTATAGGATACAGTAGAGTTCGTTCAATGAAACAACTATTGAGGGGTTATAATAGCACCAGGACCTAAAAGATGCTTTGAGCGGCCCTTTTTTCCCGTGGAGTGCGTTGAGACCACTTATGAATGTCAGAATTCCCAAGAGACTTAAGGGACCAATAGCTTGGGAGACCATTATCCTTGTCCCCCAGACTCGTGAGTGTACTAATCTTGATTAAAAAAAAAAAAAAAAAATTCGAATTCAATTAAGCGGGAAATACAAATACAATCAAATTGAAGTAAAATTCCTTCTTGCTGCAATAGTTGAAGGTTGAAGGAAGGAAAATGAGTGATTGGATTTGAGTAGGAATTACTACTGTATACAGTGGACCATCGGTAATCCGGCCCCTGGCTAACCCGAGTCCCCCTGTAGTTCGACATGACTGACTATTGTTCAGTGGGTGTCGTGGAAATCGGCTCGATATTGTCATCGGTCATTGCATCTATTATTGTCGCACTACAAGGTATTCTTTTGAACGAAAAATTCTTGACTATTGGGGGTCTTAGTCTGTACTCTATGTATAATCGTACAAATTTGATAGTTCGACACTGTCCTGCAAAACATTCGTTGGGGGAACGGGGTACACCGTATTCTAAAGCTTACACGTTTCAAAGCATATTTGATTTATGCATTTTTTTGTGTTTTTTTTTTTAAATTAAATTTTTTTTTTTGTACTCGCAGGCGAACCCAAAGTCGACGGCATTTGATCGTTTGGACTTTTCAAATCAAAGCAATTTGACGTGTGAAAATAATTAGCATTAGCGAAAAATATGCTCACAAATTCGCTGCAAATTTCCGCGTCGTTGATTTTCTGTATGTATATATATATATATAAAAATAAAAAATATGTTTGTAGATATTAATTATAATTATTGTTTTTCAATTTATTTTAATTATTGCTATTTTCCACCCAAAGGTATTTCCACTTATTCTCACGAAGTCCCACAGGGGTCACACAGAGATTCAATGTCACGCAGGTCGCATTTCCTCTTGGAATAATTTATATATATTCAGCATAACATCCCAGTAGTCAGCGGAGCCACCACAACACTAGCGATTTCACTAGTCACTGGGTGTCGGGGATCGGTCCCTTTCCTATCCAAGACGCTGGCGAATTTAACATTATGATCTCATTGCCGGGGACAGGTCG
Source organism: Chlorops oryzae (assembly GCA_020466095.1). Lineage (NCBI taxonomy): Eukaryota > Metazoa > Arthropoda > Insecta > Diptera > Chloropidae > Chlorops > Chlorops oryzae. The sequence continues at coordinate 4,181,790 of CM035806.1, read as the reverse complement.
TCCTTTTATGCGCCACCTTTAACCAGTCATTTCGCTAGCGAAAAGGGGCAGGAAAATGGCCTAGCACCAGCGACTGAGAAAAAAGAAAAATTTCATTTTTTGTTTTGAATTTTTTTAAATTTATTTATTTTATTAATTATTATATTTTTTTGTTTTATCTATTTTTTATTTTAAGGGCCGTTTTCTCATCTTTTTTTATCTGTAAGTTAAATTATCCTGATGATAATTTCATACAAATTTGATTAATAAGTCAAAGAAATTGAAATTTAACTGGCAGATAGAGCTTAAAAGAAGGATGAGAAAACGGCCCTAAATCTTTTTTATCTTACTTCTCTTAAAATTTTCTCGCCTCCACCGAGCCTCGAACCGCTGACCACCACCAGATCGCTGGGCGAACGCCTTAACTATTACGCTAAACGAACGAATTTAATTTCTTGGTCAAAATGCTCACTTGAGTTTATGGTTGCTCAGATTTTGGGAAACGTATTTAACTAATATTTTCACTCCAAAAATTGTTTACTTGAAAATGAACCATTAAAAAAAAAATAATAATAAAACCTTAAAAATTTAGGGGAAAATGTTTGTCTTCCAAAATAACTGAACTATGAACAAAAAAAAAAAAACTCTAATTTATAAAAAAAGTAAAAAATTTAGGAAAAATTCTCGCCGCCCGCAGGGATTGAACCCCGAACCTCCCGGCTATCGAGTCATAGTTTGAACCACTGCGCTATCGAACGCTTGAAGGGCAAATGATCAGAAAGCGAAGTAAAAGCAGACAACAGCAAAAACAATCATACGCAGCGAATAGGGAAATGTGAGCTGAGGCCTATCTACTCTTTCAGTTTCATGTGGTAGGTGAAATGGCTAGTCATCAAGGACTGGCACTTTGGCATGTCACAAATATCGGGGGCGACCTACTGACTACTGGGATGGTTGTGAATTTTAGTACCTACCTTTTTCTATGTAAAATTCAAATAAAAATTTGCATGAAGTTTCGACATTTCGAAAGGATATCGGGTCTTAATTAAATGCTTTCAATTTTGCATATCAGCATACATATTTTAATCTTTACTTAACGTAACAAAGGTATTTTTTGTTGAAAAACGATATGCAGTAGAACCGAATCGTAATGTTTTGCTTAAACCGCAATATCGAACAACCTATTTTGAAAAAAAAAAAAAATACAATTAATAAAAAAAAAAATCATAAAAGTTTGGTTATGTTAGGTTAGTGTGGATGCCACGACCCCAGCTGGGAATCGAACCCAGGGCCTCTCGCTTCGTAAATTAGTATCTCAGCCAACTTACGGCACAGAGGCCGCCGACATGATAAAAGTTACTTTAAAATGAAATTTCGTTATGAAAACAGGGAATTTCCAGAACTTAGAACTGACCGAAAACAACGTGGTTCTAATTTCTGAGGTTCTACGGTATAATTATTTTTGAAGCCTTAATATCTGTGGCAATATAGTAGAGTAGCTTATGTCGACATAAGCGATAAATGAGTTAATGCCTTTGAAGCTGTAAGGAACTTAGGGCGCTGATGTGTGTTCAATTACTTTTTAATAAATCATAATTTTTGACGAAGTTATTTGGATTTCGTATTTTGCCTATATATGTACAGGGTACTCTCTCTCTCTCTCTCTCTCTTAAGCGGACACCGGCGGGGCCGAAAAATATGTCCGCTCAAGAGGAAACTATTTGAGAAGCAGGAATACTAGAGAATTCCCAAAAAGTTGCCGTTCAAAGAGGTGTACCCTTAAGAGGAGTGTCCGCAAGGAGAGAGTACACTGTATGAATTTTGAAAAACTTTTGCTTTAGAATGCTGCTACTGTGGCACTAATTGAGTAAGAATTTCAAAGTTCGAATGAATGGACTCCGATCAAGGACCATTTTATAGGATAACCTCCAGTATAGGGTCTGTTAACGAAATTTCACAAATAACTGCTCCTTATCGAAGTTTTTCCAAACATTTTTCCGATTGTAATTATGATATCGTTAGGATAATTGTTTAAAAGAAATAGACATAACCGCTGAGAATATCGAATGCTTTGAAAAATTGTAAAATTGGGTCGTGGCAGAAGGCGTTTTTCGAATATTGTTCTACACCCGAACATTCAAATGGACCTTAACGAAATGTGCGTCAGTTATGCTTCTTGTAGCCATAACATCCTCTCCAAAACAATTTTTGATCAGGTCATTAATAAGGGTATCTCCAGTACTAGGGTCTGTCACAAAAATCTCAAAATTGCCCCAAAATCGGAGTTTTTTGAGATATTCCACTGAAACTTAGAATTTGAGCGTATATTAAGGCCTCCGATTAGAATTCAAAAAAAAAAAAATGGAAAAGTGGGCGTGGCAAAAGGGCGGTTTTCAATAAAGAAATTCAAAAATGTCGGTATATGGGGCCCGTAATGGCCTTTAACACCTCTTGATATTAAAAATAATTTGAACATGTGTGTCTGTGTCGGGTATTCTATTGTCAGGCTCGCCTGACTATAACACCCTTACTTGTTTTTTATTTGAATTTTTGAAAATGTGCTAATTGATGTCCTTGCTTAAAATCATTTCATACTACATAATTGATATTGAAAAAGGATAGTTATATTTATTTCTTTTGTCTTCGTCTTATAAAGAATTAATCGTTTTGTTTTTGTATCTATTAATGAAAATTGAATTACTTCGCACATTTTCAAATGCATTCAAATTGTGGCACAAAAAAAAAAGAATTAAAAAAAAAAAAAGAATAGAAATCAATTCTCCATCAATATTCATTGAGAGAGGATCAAAAATTTGTTTGGCAATGAACTTGAATTGCCCCAAATAAGTGCCGGAATAGTGGAATCTCTCTGTGCTTCACCTCACGTTCGTTTCCATTGAAGTGACGGCATTTCCGCTGGCGTTTCTCAATTTACATGTAGGTACATGGGTCAATAAATTTTCAAAATTTTCGCCTTCTTCGCAAAAATTGAATTCAATTCGCAGTAATTCGTTCCACGATGGTCATTGGCTTAATGAATCGTTTGACGCTTTTTACGTCGTCGTTGTTTTCATAAATGAAATACTTATTTAAAAAAAAAATTTTTTTTTTTTTAATAAAAGTTTTTAATTTTTTGGGGCATTTCGCTTTTTGCGTTGTATCAAGTTTTTTGGCAACCCTTTTTTTTTTATTTTTTATATTTTATTTTGATTTTTCGTTTTTAATTTAAGAGTTCGTACGATTGAAAAATTTGCAACTTTTGCTATTCTGAGACTTGCCGCTGCTTTTTCGTTGTTCTGGGTTTTGGGTCTCAGGGAAAATTTCGGCATGTTAAGCATGTTGTGATGAGGCAATATTTTGCGGACACTTCAAGAGGCGGTCAACTCTCATAATGGGATAAAACTGCACTTTTCATCATTTGTGGGCAATTCTCATTCTCATATACAGGTCCGATTTAGCCCAAAAAAATCTGATTGTAAAGATTCTAACATTTGTTGGCGGGGGGCGACGGGAAGTGTGCTCGATTCCTCTCTCCGTCACCTATGTTAGTTGCCGACAAATGTGGGTGCAACTTTTTAGTCAGAATTGCCTTGTCTCAATCGGACCGTAGGGAGATGAATTTTTTTTTTTCCAAAAAACTATAAGAAGGGGGGGGGGGGGGGGGGCCCTGAAAGCGAGGAATACTTCCATTCAAATACTCATAATTTCACAACTTTGAGTTCTACTACCAACCCTTCGCCCGATAAGGGAGGCATTTAATAGCATTTACTATTCGCAGCACTGTTATACTATCGTAAATCTTATGTGGATTCAAATTTACCCCTTATGCGTTTAAAGCTAAGTGTCCACTTCAATCAAAATTTTCGTTTCCATAAGCAACACACGTATAAAAAACGAAGCGGAATGCAATCGGAGATTTCATTCAATAACTTTTCGTTTGCCTGATTCCACTCAAAACGAAATGCAAAAAAGTACTTTGGAGACTTCAAAAAGCATTATTTTTCGTTAGAGGTAGCACTGACGAAACGAAATAAAGGAACTGACATTTATTTCGTTCGAAATTTGTTGAGCGCATCGAAAGCATTTGGGTAGGTCGAATGTTTTTTTTATAATTCTTGCACTGAAACTCAATAGAATTCAATGAAAATCGACTGAAAATCGTATTTCCAGAAGAAATGACCGACACATGAATCCATTTTCCAAAAATTTTGTTTGTTATTTATGGTTGCTGAAAAACTATCGATGGTACGACCGATATAATCAACAATTTTTATTTTTCTTAACCATCGATGGTTCTAAGTCCCCATGGGTGATGAGTCAGCATCAGTAAGTCAATATTACTCATTTTTAATTAAAACAAACGCGAATACTTGGCGATATAAAATATTTTCCATTTATATAAGAGGGAAAAAGTTTTTCAGATCGTTTCAAAAACCACCAAAACTATCGATAGTCCTGCATCTCTAATTTTTCCGATTCTACACTACATGACGTCAAAACGAAATAAAGGTACAGGTCTCCAAAAAAAAATGTTGATTGAAGTGGACACCGACCTTAATAAAGGATAAATGGATACCTTATCAGGCGATTACTATATTACGGGGACTTTTTGCTCAGCCTCATTTTTTTCGTGAACGAAGTATTGCCATTCTAGACCCACAGGGAAGCGTATAAAGGAAACGAGAATTTAGAAAATTTTTAAGCAAATGTTCGCGCAAATTTGCTCAGAATATTTCCATTTTTAGAGGTGAATTATTCAATGGGGGGGCGAAAATTCCCGGGGAATATTTAATATCATTTGGCCAGATCCAGAAAAATAGGCAAAAATTACGGCTCATCAAAAACGACCTCGACCGATTGTACATGTTGGCATTTCCCCTTCTTGTTCATTATTCATTACTGTTTTTAAGCAGATTTTCGGTGTTCCCAGTCATGTAACCAACTTATGCCGCAGATCCGATTTCAAAAGAAAAATATATTAACGGGTTTCATCCTACTTGGAGCAGCTGAAATTTACTTATGTTGAAGCCTCATATTTCGCTGTTTTAAATTAAAAGAAAAAAAAAAAAAAAAGAAAATTATATATCTAACTTCGATATTTACGCGGAATGGAATCGAAGTTGAGATCGGACGGAAGCTCAATGTGCCTGTTCCCCGAAACGCTAAAGACCTCAAAAAGGCACTGATAACTGGGGCGGGGAACCTTGATCGTGCCCTCTAGTAGAGTAGAGATCTTCTTCACTGCGCCATTTTCGGCTTGCTGCGAAGTGCCGTTAATTTTCGATTTTCCGTTGATATGCCCACAATGATCCGGTCCTCGCAAAATTGATGGCAATGAGGGTTCAATGCTGCGACTGTCGCAAATCACACATTGACAACGTTCGGAACGTTACGTTACGTTACGTTACGTTCTGTTAATTGCTCGAAACTTAGCGCTGTGCTAAATTTCTCCTTCACATGATTATTGTTTTTTCTTTTTTCTATTATTGAATTTTTCTTGTTCTCATTTTTTTCTTTCTTTCTTTTTTTCTTTCCAGATGCATGCTTGCGTTGTCAGGCTGAAAATAAACGCGAAGTGTTGGGCCGTCAGGATTGCGTGGTCGTTTGGGGGGAGTGCAATCATTCTTTCCATCATTGTTGCATGTCGCTGTGGGTCAAGCAGAATAATCGCTGCCCGCTATGCCAGCAAGAATGGTCCATACAACGTATGGGAAAGTAAATTCTCATCCAACATCAAATTTACTTTCATTTCCATTTCAATTAGTTTTAAGCGAAAAATATAATTTCAAACGAAGGAAACTACAATAAAAAGCAAACTAAGAAAATAAAAAAATTAAAAAAAAATACAAATTTAATAAAAAGAAGGTGTATAATTTACCATCAGTGCTCAGATCGTCGCATGTGCACTAACGTTTTTCTATATATATGTATCTTTAAAAGCTTCCTTATGATTTTGATAACCAATTTTTTTTTTTTTAAATGAAAATCAATACCCAGAGGTATATTATTAAATAGCCAGAAAGTGGCGCTGAAAAAAATTATTTCATTTTTATTTTCATTTTTGTGGGAAAATTTTTCTCAGTGCAAATATTATTTTGATTCCTTGTTTTATTACCTATCAGTCGCCATTTTTTTTCTATTTTAATGAAAATTTAAACTAAATTTAAATAAAATTTTTCTCAGTGCAAATATTATTTTGATTCCTTGTTTTATTACCTATCAGTCGCCATTTTTGTTTTTTTTTTTCATTTTTCTATCTTAATGAAATTTTAAACTAAATTTAAATAAAATTTTTCTCAGTGCAAATATTTTTTTGATTCCTTGTTTTATTACCTATCAGTCGCCATTTTTTTTTTTTTTTAATTTTTCTATCTTAATGAAATTTTAAACTAAATTTAAATAAAATTTTTCTCAGTGCAAATATTTTTTTGATTCCTTGTTTTATTACCTATCAGTCGCCATTTTTTTTTTTTTCATTTTTCTATCTTAATGATTTTTTCAGATATAAAATTTAAAAAAAGTGGCCTACTAAAGAGGATTTTTCACAGATATATCTCAAGGATATTGCCTAATAGGAGTCTAGAAATTGGTTTCTACAGTGTTTTTATATAGTACCAATCCAAAAATGAAAAAAATTTTTAAATCCCTTTCAGTCAGGTTAAGTGAGTAGAGTAGCAGCAACAACGTAAATCGTTGTTTTTTTTTATTCTTCCATTCAAAAGAGTTTTTCTGGCATCCAACATGCATAAAATATTGACCTGTTCATTTCTCATGGCGAAGTAAAGCAACAAATCAGACGCTACCCTGCGCATTCAACACTCTTCGATTACTTGACAGAGCTCAGCATAAGTAAGTAAGTAAGTAGCAAGTCTAGATACTTCGATGTAATTTCCGCTAATTTTTTTTTATATGTTATGAGTATCAATAGGATGTATGGGAAATAAAGAGAAGCACATATTTTTAACGAAAATTTCCATACACCGTTTAGTCTGGTCAGTGTGAACCGAATAGAGTGGACAGCTTGGTGGTGTGAACGCATGGACTGAGGTTTATAAAACAGATAATGCTGGTGCTCTAACTTTTCATGAGAAGGCCGTTCAAAGATGATTAGGAGAACGAATGAAAAGAATATTGAATTTTTTTCAAAAACCTTAGCTTTTTAATAAAAAAAAAAAATTTTTCAGCCTTACATGTTAATTTGTGTTCATATTTGAACAAAATAAAGCAAATTAAACATGGTAGAACCGAGCTTCGATAGTATGAGAAAATATGTATGGGTGATGTGAACAGTCCTTGCCAAAATAGTTCGCTCTATCCAGGCTCTACTGTATTTTGGAATTTTTACGGTAGACATGTGTAGAATAGACACGAACAAAAATTAAGGTAGGTATACAGATTTAGAAAAGACACGAACCAAAAATTTAAGTATAGACATTCGAAGAATAGACATGAACCAGTATTTCGAATATTCGAATATGCTTTTTATATTCTTAAAAAAAAAAAAAATTCTCGCATAAAATTGAAATTGTTTTATTAACTATTAAGTCGCCATTTGTTTCATCTTTCTATCTTTATTTGTTCGTGAGATATTAAATTTTGAAAAAGAGCTTACCAATAAGGTTTTTTTCAAAAGATTTTTCAAGGACCGCAATAGGAACCTAATTAATCCCGCAAGGGGAATCTTTTATGATTTACGGGCTTGGCAAACCCGCGGACCCTAGCCAAGTGTCCACCAATACATGGATCTTGTATGTGGTCACATTGGAAGCGCAGCAACCTGTTGGGGAATGTAAGCAGGTTTAACCATACAGCTATACTAGTTATAGTTGTACTCACACCTTTATCTTAAAACGCAAAAATGGTATTACGGGGACCGGGAGCCCGGTATTTCGTGTACGGCCCTTCGGGTAGTATCGTTGTGGGCTATGGTATCAATGAGGTGAGGATAGCAACGGAACTCGCCCGTGGTTCGCCGATTCGGTCCATGCCCACTGATGAGGCAAAATGGGTACACTGTGGCTTTTGCTCAGTGGAACCACTGTATTTTGCGATACCATGATTGAAGCACCATAGTGTATGGAATCATGTGAAGCATTTTACTTACTTATATGAACCTAGTAATTGGATTCAACAGTGGTTTTAAGAAGCACCTATCGAAAAATCAAAAAAAAACTTTAAAATCCATTTCAGGAGGCCTTAGTTGGCTATACCATGAGAACATGGTTAAGGCCTCAATGCGAGGGAGGAGGTTGCGTTATTATTTTATCTAATCGATAGTTAAAATTTCAATAAATCTCGGAGCGGAAAAAGATAAGGTAATTTGGTCAATTAGACTCGTGTAAGAGGAATTTTCCATTTTTTTTTGGAAGTATAACTTTTAGACATGTGTACATTCAGTCAATGACTTCTTGCAAATAGACTGTTGCATAGATTTAACGTGGAGCGTTGTGTGCGATTTATGCCTGGTTTCCAATAGTGCAGGAATGCCTGCGCATCAATTCCTGCAAACATTCAACATATCCAAACACATGGAATCAATTTCAATCGATTACGCTTTTTATTGTAATTCTTTCAATATGTTTGTAGGAATTGATGCGCAGGAATTCCTGCACTATTGGAAACCATGCATAAATCTTGCGTGAGGAATAATAAACAATGTTCACGCAGCTCTCGCGCTATTGGAATTTTGACTTCAGTCGCACGTGCAGCAAATGCTTATCATATCGTGAAATGTTGAAATATTCGTATAGGCTATGATATTGTTTTGTCCGACTTGCCAAAATCTTCTCCTAGCCGAGAAAGACTTCGCAGGAATTCGGTTCTATTGTTCCACGTGTCCGTATGTGCGTCATCTTAGGCTGAACTTAACTGAACGGACATATCCCATTCTAAAGGTAAGCACAGGTAGCGCTTGCTAATAACAAAACCGACACAACTCTAAATGTCGCATTTTTCGCGAAAACATAAAATCTCTTTTGAAGCTTGTAAAAAAAATTTCCTTTCATAAATTAATATTTCTCTTGATGAACTGCTGAATCAATCAATAAAAATTTAAATTTTTCGTGTTGGTTTTTTTGCATAAAATATGAAAAATCTGGAATTGTTTCGATTTTGTGATCAGTGCTCGATATACCTTAATAATATGTTATTAATTTCTAATTTTTCTGCCAGAATATTGATCAAGTTATGGGTGGAGCTGCCGCATGGGAAAACGTTGATTCAACTGACGCCGATTGCCCTCAATGCGCTCATAAAAAAGCTTTCTTTATGCAGATGCAGACGAGATCTGCTGATGAACCCATGACGAATTTCTTTAAGTGCTGCAATCAAACTTGTGGACACACTTGGAGAGATTAAAGACATATCTCTTTATAAAAATATATAATTATATTTTACAAATAACAAAAAAAAAAAAAAAACAACCGAATGCGTGCCCTAACAGAATTTCTTAAACAAACCCGGCTTAGAAACTTTATGAAGATGTTGCCTGAAAAACAATGCTTGAAACTATTTAATGTATCTGATGATGGAGCACTAGACTTTGCGCATGAATGCTTGCTTTCAGGTGAAGTGATTGCGCTTCCTACTGACACTGTTTATGGACTCGCTTGCGATGCCAATAACGAAAAGGCAGTCCAGAAGCTTTATGAAATAAAAGGGCGCGATTTTATGAAACCTGTAGCGATTTATGTAAAGGACCTGAAAGATTTCCGACGTTTTGGAAAAACAGATCATCTTAGTGAAGCACTCTTAGAAACCCTTTTGCCTGGTCCCTTAACAATTATTGTCGAGAAATCGACAAACCTAAATAATCGATTTCTTAACCCTTCTACGAATAAAATTGGAATCCGAAATACCGTAAGTTCAAATGACATTGTTAGACAAATATGTGTTTCCAATAAGACCGTTTGCTTTTACAGGACTTTGAATTCCTTCAGGCCCTTAGCATTAGATGCGGTGGCCAACCGTTGGCGCTTACAAGTGCCAACCGATCCAGTCAGCCAAGCACACTTCAAGTTTCTGAATTCATGGAGCTTTGGCCAAAACTAGGTGGAATTTTCGATGCTGGACAAATCGGCCTGACAGAAGGTAGACTCGTAATTAAAAAAAAAAAAAAAATTTTCTTAGGAAATTTTAAAAATTTCTTTAAACGCCGGAATTTCCTTCCTAAATGGGGCTTAGAGCGGAAAATTTAAGCCAACTGGTGATTACCTAAAATTCAAAAAAATTAATGGGAATTTAAAAAATTGTTTAAAAACTTTAAAACGCCGGATTTTAATAAATTTGAAGAGCCTAGAAGCCAAAATAAAAAAAATCTTTTATTAAATTTGGAAATTAAAAAAAAAATTTGGATTTTAATAGGAAATTGTTTAAAAAATTTCTTTTTTAAACGCCGAAATTTCCCTTAAATTTAGAAGGCGGCCAAAATAAGCGTCTGGTACAACCCTGGGGAAAATTTAAAAAAATTAATGATTTTCATTTAAAATTTTAAAAAATTCTTTTTAAACGCCGATTTCCTTCCTAAAAAAGGCCAGGAACCCAAAATAAGCAATCCCGGTTGACACCAAATTTCCAAAAAAATTGGATTTTTTTGGTTGGGTTTTAAAAACTTTAAACCCGGTTTCTCCAATAAATAGAAACTAAAGGAAAAAAGCGGAATTTGGTTGGGAAGACCTGGGAAAATTTCAAAAAAATAAAAATTTTCCCATAGGAAAATTTTAAAAAAACTTTAAACCCCATTTCTTCCAAAATAGGGCCTAACAAAATAAGGAAGGTGTTCCAACCAGGGGAAAATTCAAAAAATTGAATTTTTGGAAATTTTAAAAAACCTTTAAACGCCGCCCTTAAAATAAAACTTTGAAACAAAAAAACGCGAATCTTAACACCCTTTGGGAAATTTCAAAAAAAAAAAATTTCAATAGGAAAATTTTAAAAAAATTTTTTCCGCCGAATTTCTCCATAAATAGGAGTAGAGCCAAAAAAAAATCGGTGACAACCGGGAAAAATTTTTTTCAAAAAAAAAATGGATTTTTCATGGGAAAAATTGTTTAAAAATTCTTTAAAGCCCGGAATTTTTATTTAAATAAAACTAAAAAAAAATTTTACACCTGGGAAATTAAAAAAAATATGGAATTTTTTAAATAGGAAAGAAAAAAAACCTTTAAAAAGCCGAATTTCTTAAATAGAAAGGTAAAAAAAAAATTTAAAAGCATTCTTTTTATTAAACCTTAAATTTTCCCAAAAAAATTATGGATTTTTTCATTGGAAATTTTAAAAAATTCTTTAAACGCCGATTTCTCCATAAATAGAAGAGCTAGAGGCGAAAATAAGCGATTCTGGTGTCACCTGGGAAAATTTCAAAAATTATTGGTTTTCATAGGAAAATTTTAAAAATCTTTAAACGCCGATTTCTCCATAAATAGAAGAGCTAGAGCGAAAATAAGCGATTCTGGTGATCACCTGGGAAAATTTCAAAAAAATTATGGATTTTCATAGGAAATTGTTTAAAAAATCTTTAAACGCCGATTTCTCCATAAATAAAGAGCTAAGGCCGAAAATAACGATTCTGGGTGAAAACCTGGGAAAATTTCAAAAAAAAATGGATTTTCATAGGAAATTGTTTTAAAAAATCCTTTAAACGCCGATTTCTCCATAAATAGAAGAGCTAGAGGCGAAAAAAGCGAATTCTGGTGACACCTGGGAAAATTTCAAAAAAATTATGGATTTTCATAGGAAATTTGTTAAAAAAAATCTTTAAACGCCGATTTCTCCATAAATAGAAGAGCTAAGAGCGAAAAAAAGCGATTCTGGTGACACCTGGGAAATTTCCAAAAAATTTGGGATTTTCATAGGAAATTTTTAAAAATCTTTAAACCCGATTTCTCCATAAATTAAGAAAAGAGCTAGAGGCGAAAATAAGCAATTGGACCCTTAAACTTAGGATTTTAAAAAAAAAAAAATTTTAAACCCGATTTTCCCATAAATTTGGGAAAGTAACAAAAAAAATTTGGGCCCTTTTAAAAATTTTTTCATAGGAAATTTTAAAAATCAAAACCCGATTTTTATTTTAAAAGAAATAACAAAAAATTAACAATTTGGTTGGCAGGAAATTTCAAAAATTATTTATTTTTCCAAGGAAATTTTAAAAAAATTTTAAACCCATTTTTCCATTTAAAAGGATAAAAAAAAGGGATTGGACCCTGGGCAAAAATAGATTTTATAGGAAATTGTTAAAAATCCCCTTTAAACCCATTTACCAAAAAAAAGCCAGAGGAAAATAAGGAATTGTTCATGGAAATTAAAAAAAATTTTTTAATTCAAAAAATTTTTTTTAAAAATTTTAAAACCCAAATTTTCCAAAATTAAAGAGCCTTAGACAAAATAAATTCTGGGACCCTGGAAAAATTTAAAAAAATTTGGATTTTATAGGAAATTTTAAAAAATCTTTTTAAACCCATTTTCCTTAAATGAAAAAAAAAAAGCGAATTTGGTTTTACACCGGGAAAAAAAAAAAGGTTTTCATTTTTAAAATCTTTTAAACCCTTTTCCAAAAGGAAAATTTGGTTTGAAAATTAACGGTTTTGATTACCTTTGGTTAAAAAAGGTTTCAAAAAAAAAAAATCTTAAAGGATTTCCCTCCTTAAAACTTAAGGAAATTAAAATTGGGCACCGGGAAATTTAAAAAAATTGGAATTTTTTCTTTGGAAATTTTTAAAAATTTTTAAAATTTTATTTGAAAAATCCCGAAAATAAGGAATTCTGGTGACACCTGGGAAATTTCAAAAAATTATGGATTTTCATAGGAAATTGTTTTAAAAATCTTTAAACGCCGATTTCTCCATAAATAGAAGAGCTAGAGCGAAAATAAGCGAATCTGGTGACACCTGGGGAAATTTTCAAAAAAAATTATGGATTTTCATAGGAAATTGTTTAAAAATCTTTAAACGCCGATTTCTCCATAAATAGAAAGAAGGCTAGAGCGAAAATAAGCGAATTCTGGTGATCACCTGGGAAAATTCAAAAAAATTATGGATTTTCATAGGAAATTGTTTAAAAAATCTTTAAACGCCGATTTCTCCATAAATAAGAAGAGCTAGAGCGAAAAATAAAGCGAATTCTGGTGATCACCTGGGAAAATTTCAAAAAAATATGGATTTTCATAGGAAATTGTTAAAAAACCTTTAAACGCCGATTTCTCCATAAATAAAAGAGCTAGAGCGAAAATAAGCGAATCTGGTGATCACCTGGCAATTTTGGAACCAGGAGGCAACTATACATATACATACCTAGTTTCAACCAAATCCCAGAAACGCCCCTAAAGTAAATAAATATATGCCGAATTTTCTTTTACTTTTTCTTTGCAGTGACTTCTCTCAAATAACGAGCAATCGAAAAGCTTAATATACAAACTGCTATAGACATATCAATAACGATAACCCAGACCCTGAAAATGGACCAGCCTCAGTAGCAGTAAAGCATTCAAGCTCATGATATTTTTATCGCAAGCAGTCGAAATCACTCTGAAACCAAGAGGCATTTATGTTATCAGTTTCAACTTATTATTATGCCCGACACACTCCGTGTCGAGGGTATATTGCGTTTGTGTGGTTGTGTGTAACACCCAGAACCAGTCGAGATAGACCATACAAAATGTATATAGAAATGATCAGCGTCACCAGGAGTTCTATTTTGCCCCTTGTCCGTCCGTCCGTCTGTTGTTCCCGTCTGTCCGTTTCTGCTTTTTAAAAATGGAAAGGGCTTTTCAAAGTATTTTGATTAAAAATTTGGAATTTTTGGGAAACTGGGTTTTAAAATCAAAAAAGAAAATAATTTTCAAAAATTTTGGGAAAAAATTTATAATTTGAACATTTTAAACAAGAAATTAGAATTTCAAAAAAAAAAAAATTTGGGAAAAGTGGGGCGTAACAAGGGGCGGTTTTTCATAAAAAAAAAATTTTTTAAGTCGGTATATGGGGCCCCTAATGGCTTAAAAACCTTTGGTATTCTTTCTTAGTGGTCCTGTTTTTTTTTTTTGGGCATGCCTAAAAGGCATGCTACAATTTATTGAAATTTCTACCTAATCAAAAATGTTCTTAGATTGAAATTTTTTTTTTTTTTGAAATTAACAAATTTTGGCATTGGAAATAATAAAATTTTGTTGAAAAAATTATCTAAATTGGCCATTTTAAGAATTTTATTAAAAAAATATAAAATTTTTTAATTTCTTGAATTTTGAAAAGTTGGAATTTTTTTCGTTTTTGGAAATTTTTAAACCAAACAAATTGATTACCAAAATTAAAGGGTCGAATTGGCATTGAAAAAAATTTTTTTTCAAAAAAGGAAGGTTAAAATTTTCCAATTTTGACTTAATTTTAGGCATAAAATTAAAATTTTCTTAAAATATCTAAATTGGCCTTTTTAAATTGGATTTGAAAATTTAAAAATTTTAAAGGGATTTTAGGGACCTTGGTGAATTGGTTTCCTTGTTTTTAGATTTTTAAAATATGGGCCAAAAAATAATATTGGCCAGGGAAAATTTGGGTTTCAAAAACGGAATTAAAATTAATTTACATATAAATCCAAAACCTGGTAAAATTTCAAATTGCCAAAAATCTTTTTAATATATTTCCTTTAAACGAAATTTTCGCCTTGTTTAATATTTCTTGTTTATTTATCAATTAGGTAATTTGGACTTGGGGTTAAAATGGAATCCATTTTAATTACTTATAACCATAATTCCTGGTCCCGGAAATGCAAGTCTGAACAAAATTTTTATTCTTATAATCCTTCAACCCGCCAATTTCCGGGGCCCCAAGAAACTAATTGGTCCATTGTTTGGTTATGGAATTTCATTTTAATTACTTAACCTCCCTTTGGTCCCGGTCCCTCTCGTTTTAAGCTTTAACTCCCCGTCATTTCCCACCCAAGGGAACTCTTTGTTGGTATGTTTTTATTAAATTATTTGGCCCGGCCCCGTTTAAGGCAGCCCAGTCGATTTTCTTATCAACGAAGCCGCGGTTGAATAAAGTTGAAACGTTGGAAATAATCCGAACCAAAAGGAAAACTTAAAAAAAAAAAAAATTAAAATAAAAAAAATAAAATAAAAAAAAAATACCATGGGTAAACTTACACTTTACGGCATCGAACCATCTCCGCCAACACGGGCGTGCAAGCTAACGCTCAAGGCACTCGATTTGCCATATGAATACGTTATCGTTGATCTGTTGAAGAAGGGAAAATCTATCCGAGGAGTTTTTGAAAAAAAATCCGCAGCACACTGTTCCGACATTGGAGGATGATGGCAATTTCCTATGGGACTCGC
The DNA here is from genome assembly GCA_020466095.1 of Chlorops oryzae. Classification (NCBI taxonomy): domain Eukaryota; kingdom Metazoa; phylum Arthropoda; class Insecta; order Diptera; family Chloropidae; genus Chlorops; species Chlorops oryzae. The sequence continues at coordinate 4,166,489 of CM035806.1, read as the reverse complement.
ATGCCATTATGGCGTATTTAGTATCAAAATATGGTAAAACCGATCATCATCTATATCCGAAGGATCATCTCAAGCGTGCTGTTGTCGATCAGCGTCTTCACTTCGAGTCGGGTGTGGTTTTCCAAGGAGCTTTACGCAATATAACCGCACCGTTTTTCTTTAAGGGCGAAACCAACGTGCCACAGCATAAGATCGATGCCATTGTTGAGGCCCTACGATTTCGTTGAGAAATTTTTAAAGGATACAACCTACATTGCTGGCGATCAATTGACAATCGCTGATTTCAGTATCATCAGTTCGATTTGCTCGCTGGTCGCCTTCGTCGATATCGATGCCGCAAAGTATCCGAAAATGTCTGCCTGGATTGAGAATATGAAAAAGTTGCCATACTACGAAGAAGCCAACGGTGCGGGTGCTGAGATTTTTATTGGAATGATCAAATCGGCGAATATGAAAATAGTTGCTTAGGTTCATGTTAGATTTCGTTCGATTTCGAATTGTATCAATTGTATATCACCTGGAAAATCGAAACTTAATAAATAACAAAAAACAAACAAACACACACACACACAATGCATGCATGCATACATACAAGCGTATATAATTGTATATCTACGAATACATAAATATACAATGCACAGCATTCCCACACAAAGAATTTTTCAAAATTTATTCGATTATTAAAAAAAATGAAGAATCAATTTTAAGTGATTTTCCTCTGGATGACAAGATGATTGCTTGTTTTGCAAACTGATTTTTTTTTTTTTTTTTTTTTTTTTAATATGTATCTGAGCAGGCACGGAACAAGGTAAAGAGCGTGCTGCAGGTGCGTTTAATTAATTGCAATAATAGCTGAAATTAATAAAACCGGCTCATAGTCCATAGTGCGTGAGAGAATACTCGATGTTTACATTTTCATATTTGCCGATCAATGGTGACATCATCATTTTCAGCATCACTATCATCTTCGAAGCTTTTTATCGCCCGGCCCAATCTGTGTCGTTTGTGCATACGTGTGTCACACCCAATAGCCATGTCCGTTTGTTTGTCTGTCCATCTGCCCGTCCCTGTATCTGTTGGTTGTCCGCATACAGTTTTCTTATAGAAGGAGTTGAGCTATCTTGATAAAGTTCGGCATACGTATTGGCAGAGGCATAAGTATGATCATGTTCGAGAATGGACCCGATCTGACCTTTTTTTGGGGTACCTGCAGTACCAGGGTTTGCCACAAGAATCCCGAAAACCGCTCTAAAAACCGGAATCTTTCGAAATATTTCAATGAAATTATAAATTTCGCCTTATATTTAAGCCTCCGATAAATTTTTTTCAAAAATCATTAAAAAAAATGGGCGTGGCAGAAGGACGGTGATAATAAAGTTATTTAACAGTAGTTCAACAGAAATTGTCTTTAAAATCTCTAGAAGACTTTGTCTTACTGCATGAGCATGAGCAGGGGAACCCCGCAATCGTACTCGATTGGGTAGACACTCACCCAGCGGCCAACAGTGTATACCGCCTACCAAGTATACGAGTCTGTAAGCGACCTGCCAACCAATAGCTTAGAAAATATACGAAATTGTAGGCGAACTACCTACCAATAGCTTACTTTTGTGGTGGTGAAAACAGTGAATAATGCGTTTCAAAAAATATTTGTTTTGAATTAATTTTTATAAATTTGAAATTTAAAGAAAGCCCTTTACCGAAATTGGCCCTAAAAAAATTTATTTCTTTGAAATTAAATTTAAAATTTTATAAAAAGATGCTAAACTCCAGTATTATTTTGCCAATCTTAAACACTAGAAACAACCACTCAGATAGTGCCTTCAATTTTCAAAAAAAATATGTTTGCTCTGCGCAATACGTCATAATAGCGAGTGAGAGTACACAACATCAAAAATGCGTGTGTATTTCATACGATAAAAGTTTATTGTTTTCACTATAATCGTACGTAAAAACTAAGATTTTTTCAGCTGAGTGTTAAAAAGTTGTCTTAAGTTCTATTAAAGCCCTTGGTAAGTATTTTATTAATATTTCACTACAAAAAAAAAATATTTACACTGCAGTTAATAAAAGTAGTGAAGAGAGTTTTATAATCAGATAAACGCAAAAAGAAGAGCAAAGCAGAAAACCTACGGTCATCAAAATAGCAGCTAATTTCGTTAAATAGATTAAGGAATAAAAAAAAAAAATGGAAAACTGGCTAGTTCTTTTTTATTCAACCCCTTCAAACCCCTTTGTGACCAAGCGACTAAGTCGCCATTCATGGATATGGATTTTCATAGGAAGTTTTAAAAAACCTTTAAAAATCTTTAAACGCCGATTTCTCCATAAATAGAAGAGCTAGAGCGAAAATAAGCGAATCTGGTGATCACCTGGGAAAATTTCAAAAAATATGGATTTTCATAGGAAATTGTTAAATAATCTTTAAACGCCGATTTCTCCATAAATAGAAGAGCTAGAGCGAAAATAAGCGAATCTGGTGAGCACCTGGGAAATTTCAAAAAAATATGGATTTTCATAGGAAATTGTTAAAAAATCTTTAAACGCCGATTTCTCCATAAATAGAAGAGCTAGAGCGAAAATAAGCGATTCTGGTGATCACCTGGGAAAATTCAAAACAATTATGGATTTTCATAGGAAATTGTTTAAAAATCTTTAAACGCCGATTTCTCCATAAATAGAAGAGCTAGAGCGAAAATAAGCGAATTCTGGTGAGCACCTGGGAAATTTCAAAAAAATATGAATTTTCATAGGAAATTGTTAAAAATCTTTAAACGCCGATTTCTCCATAAATAGAAGAGCTAGAGCGAAAAAAGCGAATCTGGTGAGTCACCTGGGAAATTTCAAAAAAAATATGGATTTTCATAGGAAATTGTTAAAAAATCTTTAAACGCCGATTTCTCCATAAATAGAAGAGCTAGAGCGAAAAAAAGCGAATCTGGTGATCACCTGGGAAATTTCAAAAAAATATGAATTTTCATAGGAAATTGTTTAAAAATCTTTAAACGCCGATTTCTCCATAAATAGAAGAGCTAGAGCGAAAATAAGCGAATCTGGTGAGCACCTGGGAAATTTAAAAAAAAAAATGGATTTTCATAGGAAATTGTTAAAAAATCTTTAAACGCCGATTTCTCCATAAATAGAAGAGCTAGAGCGAAAAAAAGCGATTCCGGTGAGCACCTGGGAAATTTCAAAAAAATATGAATTTTCATAGGAAATTGTTAAAAAATCTTTAAACGCCGATTTCTCCATAAATAGAAGAGCTAGAGCGAAAATAAGCGAATCTGGTGATCACCTGGGAAATTTCAAAAAAATATGGATTTTCATAGGAAATTGTTAAAAATCTTTAAACGCCGATTTCTCCATAAATAGAAGAGCTAGAGCGAAAATAAGCGATTCTGGTGATCACACTGGGAAAATTCAAAAAAATATGGATTTTCATAGGAAATTGTTTAAAAATCTTTAAACGCCGATTTCTCCATAAATAGAAGAGCTAGAGCGAAAATAAGCGAATCTGGTGATGCACCTGGGAAATTTCAAAAAAATATGGATTTTCATAGGAAATTGTTAAAAAATCTTTAAACGCCGATTTCTCCATAAATAGAAGAGCTAGAGCGAAAATAAGCGAATCTGGTGAGCACCTGGGAAATTTCAAAAAAATATGAATTTTCATAGGAAATTGTTAAAAATCTTTAAACGCCGATTTCTCCATAAATAGAAGAGCTAGAGCGAAAATAAGCGATTCTGGTGATCACCTGGGAAAATTCAAAAAAATATGGATTTTCATAGGAAATTGTTTAAAAATCTTTAAACGCCGATTTCTCCATAAATAGAAGAGCTAGAGCGAAAATAAGCGAATTCTGGTGATCACCTGGGAAAATTCAAACAATTATGGATTTTCATAAGGAAATTGTTAAAAAATCTTTAAACGCCGATTTCTCCATAAATAGAAGAGCTAGAGCGAAAAAAACGCGAATCTGGTGATCACCTGGCAATTTTGGAACCAGGAGGCAACTATACATAAGGTAGTGTACCACGAAGGCGGCTCCTCGTAGGCCCACTTTCATTTTAACCACTTGTATACTATCAATTCTGTACTGCAATGTTGAAACATGTCCTCAAGTTATTTCGTAATAAAAAATTAAGACAGATCGCATATATTTGCGGCGACCACAGTCAATGAAAATAACAGAGGCGAAAAGCCATTTTATAGTGGACGATCTTAAAAATAATGATTATAGTGAAATTGTGTTGCTTTCTTAAAATAACAAAGTTATGTTGTATTGTGATACATAGGTAATGTTTATGTAAAAAACTTTATACGCAAATTTCTTTTTTCATGAAGCTATGAAGAGCCAGCATAAAAATTCAAGCGAATCTGGTCGATTAAGAAACCTGGGATATTGAGTTGCTCTGAGGTCAAAAGACGGCAACTATGGACCTTTTTTAGCTTAAATTGCGTTTAATCATTTAATTCTTAATCAAAAACAGGTTAGTTACATTCGTTAATTTCTTCTTTAAATAAACGAATTGTCTAGATGATTTTAAATTTTTTATAGCTTTTACAATGGTGAATTAACATGAAAAGGCTTTCAAAAGTAATGAATGCAAGTTTGGGTTCATTATCTCAAATGTAAGGAGTAAGTGGGCTTTAAAGGTACACGATTTCTCCATAAATAAAGAGCCCAGAATGACGTTTTTTAAATCAAGCGATTCTGGTGATTTTCCTGGGATAATGATTTTGAAGAGTATTTTGATTTTTCATAGAAAATTTATCAAATAATACATACAAAAAAAATCGCCGATTTCTCCATAAATACTTTGTATGCTAGTAATCGAAAATCAGTGAATCTAGGTGATCACCTGGCAATTTGGAACCAGTGGTACACTATACCTTATACATACCTAGTTTTCAACCCAAATCCCAGAAACGCCCCTAAAGTAAATAAATATATGCCGAATGTTCTTTTACTTTTTCTTTGCAGTGACTTCTCTCAAATAACGAGCAATCGAAAAGCTTAATATACAAACTGCTATAGACATATCAATAACGATAACCCAGACCCTGAAAATGGACCAGCCTCAGTAGCAGTAAAGCATTCAAGCTCATGATATTTTTATCGCAAGCAGTCGAAATCACTCTGAAACCAAGAGGCATTTATGTTATCAGTTTCAACTTATTATTATGCCCGACACACTCCGTGTCGAGGGTATATTGCGTTTGTGTGGTTGTGTGTAACACCCAGAACCAGTCGAGATAGACCATACAAAATGTATATAGAAATGATCAGCGTCACCAGGAGATTCTATTTAGCCATGTCCGTCCGTCTGTCCGTCCGTCTGTCTGTCCGTCTGTATACAGTTTTCTTATCGAAGGAGTTGAGCTATCTTGACGAAATTTGGTATGCCTGCTCACGGGGACATGAGTAAGAGCAAGTGGATAGATCGGACCATATTTAGGGGTACCTCCAGTACTAGGGTCTGTTACGAAAATCACAAAAACTGCTCTAAAATCCAAGCTTTTCAAGATATTTTGATGAAATTTGATATTTGAACATGTTTAAAGGCAAGAAATATGATTTACAAAAATTGGGAAAAAATTATAATTTGAGCGTATATTTAAGCCTCCGATTAGAATTCAAAAAAAAAATGTGAAAAGTGGGCGTAACAAGGGGCGGTTTTCATAAAAAAAATTTTTTTAAGTCGGTATATGGCACCGAGAGAAATAGAACTTTAAATCAACCATTGAGTATACAGTTAACGTAATGAGTGGTCAAATTTAACTGTATTCCCCGTTAATATGGCATCTGAAAAGGAATGTCTACAATCAGTTGAAATAGTCTACTTTTTATGTTCAAATTCGCTTTCGTTCACTTAGAGTATAAGTTTCGCATTCTGATCAACCGTTCCGGAGTGTGCAATAGCATCAAGTTGTTTAAGGCATGAGAAATAATAAAAGTTGACCGTCGTAGAGAATTCGGTTCATCCCTGTGGCGGCGGGAATTTTCAGATTTTTTTTTTTAAAGAACAGTTTAATTAATTTTGTTTCAAGTGTAGCTTGAGTTTTTAAGGCAAAAATTTTCCTAATTTTTAAGATTTTGAATTTATTTAATTTTTTTTATGCGATATTTTCAAGCAAAAAATTTTGCAACATAAGCTCGAATATGGCATGAAGCTTGTTTGCAAACGAAATTAAAATTCAGTTCGTTTAGACGTTATATGGCTTAAGACGTTCGCCCAGCGAAGTGGATGGTCTGCGGTTCAAGGCTCGGCCGAGGCGAGATAATTAATATGATTGATATAGAGTAAAAAGCTTTAAAATTAGAAGCAAATTTAAATAAAAGACACTAAAAAGTCAATAGATTTAATTAAAAAAAAAGCTATTAATTAAAAAGGTAAAAAAAGTCGAAAGGCAATAGAATAAATTTTTTTATTCAGTCGCAGGTGACAGTTGATTTACCGCGAGACAGTTATATCAAACCATCAGTAGTTCCATCCTTATGACTGTGTTTGTACATATATAATCCATAATCCTGCTACTACACATAATGCTTACGAAGATCTGCACGGTGAACTCGGTTATTATGTACATGCTATTCTTCAGTTATAACTACCTTATTTCTCGCTTGGGCCAATGGCCTTAAACTATTGAGTGTTTCATTTATCAATTAGGTACCATTGTTTTGGGCAGGTTATGGAATCATTATTTGAACATGTGTGTACTGTATCGACCATTTTACCCTGTCTCAGCTCCCGACGATAACACCCTTCTTGTTTTGTTTTTTAATTGCCAAACTTTATCAACTTATTTAATAGTTGAAAGGCCGGTTGTCATAAATCATTGCGGGACCCAAGAAGAGAAGATCTTTGTATACTGCAGTGCCCCATTAGTTGGATGATTGCAAAACATTCAAATGATCGAAGCATAATGGTTCAGAAAATAAAATTCATCTCAAATAATCGTCATAAAGAATTGGCTCCCGCGACTCTGATTCCCTTCTTAAGCGTCTAGCTCCAGTCGATTTCTCATCTTCCCCCCCCCCCCCCCCATCAAGCGAAGCATTCATTATGCATCCGTACTATGTTATATACATTTCGAATTGGACGCATCAGTAACTTTCCAGGGACATAGTCAAGGCTCGAATTTTCTTCAAAAAGAAGGCCGCATTGAATAAGCCTAAAAGCATGCTACAATTAATCGAAATTTCTACCTAATCAAAAATGTCTTAGATTGAATTTTTCTTATTTTGATTCATAGCATAATTTTAGGCATGAGAAATAATAAAATTTTGCTTGAAAAATCATCATAAATTGGCCATTTTAAGATTGTTATTAAAGAAAATATTAAAATTTTTCAATGGCTTGAGTTTTGAGGGACGTTGAAGTGATTGTTTCTCTGCTTTTGAATTTTTCACCAACAATGATGACCAAAATAAGTCGAATATGGCATGAAAAACCTTTGTTTGCAAAAACGGAAGGTTAAAATTCACATTTGACTTATATAGGCTATCCACAAAGGCTGCTAAAATCCCTTCTAATATGCTAATATGCTTTTTATATATGGATTTTGACAGCTTTAGAACATTAGAAGGGATTTTAGCAGACCTTGTGAATAGGTCAATAGTTTCTTCAGCATAATTATTAAGTATGGGCAATAGAATAATATTCGGCCAGGGCAATTGGAGGTTACAAAATCGATCCACCTTAATATAAGTACATATAAATCCATAATCCTGGTCCAGAAATGTTACAAGATCTGCACAAAATCTATTATGTACATATATCTCTCTAACGCCAATTTCTCGCTTGCTCCCTTACTATTCTGTTTCATTTATCCAATTAGGTACCATTGTACTTGGCTTATGGAATCATTTTCAATTACTTATACCATACCCTTCTCAGTCCCGCGATGCAGCCTGCTGAACAAGTTTTATATGCTTATAATCATCACCCGTCATACACGGGACCCAAGAGGAACATAACTGAGTGCATGTTGGTATGCAATTTCATTTTATGGGTACTCACACTCTCACTTTGGCTCCCGGTCTCTCTCTCGCTCTTAAGCGTCTAGCTCCAGTCGATTTCTCTCTTATCAAGCGAAGCTCTCTTGCTGTATGTATAAATTGATTGAGCAGACAGTAATGGACAGCAGTCGATTCTAGTCACTGTAGCGCGGTGAATAAGTGAAACGTGAAATAATCGAACAAAGCAAAACTTAAAAATAAATAAAATAAAAAAAATAAAAAAAAAAACCATGGGTAAACTTACACTTTACGGCATCGAACCATCTCCGCCAACACGGGCATGCAAGCTAACGCTCAAGGCACTCGATTTGCCATATGAATACGTTATCGTTGATCTGTTGAAGAAGGAAAATCTATCCGAGGAGTTTTTGAAAAAAAATCCGCAGCACACTGTTCCGACATTGGAGGATGATGGCAATTTCCTATGGGACTCGCATGCCATTATGGCGTATTTAGTATCAAAATATGGTAAAACCGATCATCATCTATATCCGAAGGATCATCTCAAGCGTGCCGTTGTCGATCAGCGTCTTCACTTCGAGTCGGGTGTGGTTTTCCAAGGAGCTTTACGCAATATAACCGCACCGTTTTTCTTTAAGGGCGAAACAAACGTGCCACAGCATAAGATCGATGCCATTGTTGAGGCCTACGATTTCGTTGAGAAATTTTTAAAGGATACAACCTACATTGCTGGCGATCAATTGACAATCGCTGATTTCAGTATCATCAGTTCGATTTGCTCGCTGGTCGCCTTCGTCGATATCGATGCCGCAAAGTATCCGAAAATGTCTGCCTGGATTGAGAATATGAAAAAGTTGCCATACTACGAAGAAGCCAACGGTGCGGGTGCTGAGATTTTCATTGGAATGATCAAATCGGCGAATATGAAAATAGTTGCTTAGGTTCATGTTAGATTTCGTTCGATTTCGAATTGTATCAATTGTATATCACCTGGAAAATCGAAACTTAATAAATAACAAAAAACAAACAACACACACACACACACAATGCATGCATGCATACATACAAGCGTATATAATTGTATATCTACGAATACATAAATATACAATGCACAGCATTCCCACACAAAGAATTTTTCAAAATTTATTCGATTATTAAAAAAAATGAAGAATCAATTTTAAGTGATTTTCCTCTGGATGACAAGATGATTAGCTTGTTTTGCAAACTGATTTTTTTTTTTTTTTTTTTTTTAATATGTATCTGAGCAGGCACGGAACAAGGTAAAGAGCGTGCTGCAGGTGCGTTTAATTAATTGCAATAATAGCTGAAATTAATAAAACCGGCTCATAGTCCATAGTGCGTGAGATGAATACTCGATGTTTACATTTTCATATTGCCGATCAATGGTGACATCATCATTTTCAGCATCACTATCATCTTCGAAGCTTTTATCGCCCGGCCCAATCTGTGTCGTTTGTGCATACGTGTGTCACACCCAATAGCCATGTCCGTTTGTTTGTCTGTCCATCTGCCCGTCCCTGTATCTGTTGGTCTGTCCGCATACAGTTTTCTTATAGAAGGAGTTGAGCTATCTTGATAAAGTTCGGCATACGTATTGGCAGAGGCATAAGTATGATCATGTTCGAGAATGGACCCGATCTGACAATTTTTTGGGGTACCTGCAGTACCAGGGTTTGCCACAAGAATCCCGAAAACCGCTCTAAAACCGGAATCTTTCGAAATATTTCAATGAAATTATAAATTTCGCCTTATATTTAAGCCTCCGATAAATTTTTTTCAAAAATCATAAAAAAATGGGCGTGGCAGAAGGACGGTGATAATAAAGTTATTTAACAGTAGTTCAACAGAAATTGTCTTTAAAATCTCTAGAAGACTTTGTCTTACTGCATGAGCATGAGCAGGGGAACCCCGCAATCGTACTCGATTGGGTAGACACTCACCCAGCGGCCAACAGTGTATACCGCCTACCAAGTATACGAGTCTGTAAGCGACCTGCCTACCAATAGCTTAGAAAATATACGAAATTGTAGGCGAACTACCTACCAATAGCTTACTTTGTGTGGTGGTGAAAACAGTGAATAATGCGTTTCAAAAAATATTTGTTTTGAATTAATTTTATGAATAGCAACCACTAACCGATTTTAATGGTTATAGTCTCAAAAAACTCGTCATAGATTGAGGTTTGCGGCATTTGACTAGAAAATTTATTTTTTTCTACTAGGGTCATTATTTGGCCAGTTAGGGGATGGAACCCAAAATTCAGTTTTAAAAAAAGGTAAAAATTATAACATATTATTAAAACATACCAAAATCGAATCCAATATTCTTCATATTAGGCTCGTTTAAAAGGTTAATTTTGTAAATTTTTCGAATATGCATACTGAACATGCTCGTTCTTGTTCCTACGGCATCTATATTATAGATTGAAGTTCGTGAGGCATTTTTCTTTAATTTAAGCCTATTTTTGTATGGGGACCCCCCTAAGGAGGGGAGATAGACGGTGGGTATGTTTGAAGAAAATATTTGGGGTAAAAAAATAATGGGGGTCGGTCATATATATCATCCCCCTAGGAGGGGTTTGACTGTAGTGACAGCGCATTTTGTATGAAATTGTGATAAAATTAAGGTAATTTTGTATGGGTGACCCCCTAAGGAGGGGAGATAGGGTGTCAGTATGTTGGAAAAAAATGTTAGGGGGACAAAGTTGATGGGGGTCGGTCATACATTTGATTCCTCTAGGGGCACTCTGGGGCTAGTTACGACGGTGGGGAGAAAATTTAAAAAAATATTTTTTTTGCATGGGAGCCCCCTTAAGGGGGAGAGATAGGTGGCATATTTGTTCAGAGAAAATATTCGGGGGAGAAAAATAATGGGGGTCGGTGTTATATTTTACCCCTCTAGGAGCGACTCTGGGACAGTTATAAAGCTTTTCATAGATTTTTTCTCGTTTTAACCCATCTTTGACCCCGATGAGGAGCCATTTGCCGACACCCCACACTCCCCATTTTTTGGCTCATGCATTTTTATACCAAACCTCACAAAATAAGAGGTTACAGCGTATCGAAATCGAAAAGTCGTGCACTATGCCACCCCTACTGTACATTAACCCTCGCTTCATATCTAGACGGAAGTGACTCGAAAAAATAAGAAAAAAGTAATAACTTCAGATTGATATTTCTCTATCCGAAATTAGTCTTATCGGTTTTTATTTGAAAAAAAAAAAAAAAAAAAAAATGTAGGTTTAGAGGGTTAAAAAATAATAGGAATTTCATTCTGAATATGTAGTTTAAAAAAGTTAAGCCGCAAGTCATAATTATTTCGATGAAAAAAAAATTTTTTTTTTTTTGTTCTTGAACTGATAAGACCCTATTCTGTCATTTCGGTTGGACCTCAGAGTCATCTCAAGCACAGATTTTTGCGGAAAATGTGAGGAATTTCGGTCAAAACAAACTTTGATATACTTGGCAGTGCCTCTCCGGTATGAGCATAAACATCGGAATATTCCCGGGGAACGAATTCCCGTGGAATTTACTTTTCTCGAGACTAAAATTCTCCTTCTTTAGATAGACAGGCTAAGGAAAATTATGGGTATGGGTCCAATATCCATTCCCCATCAAATTTCTTCTCTCAAGGATTCAAAAACGAATAACTTTAATCTCGATATAAGTTCATTCCCCGGGAATTCCTTCCCCGATAATATTTACAATCGGGGCTGATATATAAATATATGTAATTCCACGAAAAGCGGTCCCATCCGTGACAGCCATTCCGAGCTTTAATTCCGTAGTTTCAGTTCTTAACTATTGCTAAAAGTTTTCTAAATTTTAAATCCTTGAGAAGTTTTAAAATCTAATTACCTTAAAAGTTAGTGTCACGAGTGGGACCGTATTCATGGAATCGCCCATTTACAGTATGTAATGAGCAGCAAATTACCATAACCACATCGCCAGAAATAAAGACAAGTCAATTAATATATAATTACTACATTCGAGAGTTGAGGGTGTGTCCCGATGTCTGCATGTGCGATTTCTCATCACCTTAATCGATCGCTCTAAATGCAAGGCTTCGATATTTCTTCGGTCTGTTTGTCTTTTGGAAAATTATTCTACACTCGTGTTGCTCCACTTCGCATTAAAAATAAATATTAATTGGAATAAATGTTGAAAACTTATAAAATAGCTGCTTGTTAGCTTCTCAAACTGAATTATTTATAAAGTCCCTAAGTTCTCCATTGCATTCGAAAGGATAAACGTCAATCAATAGTTGCCAGTAAATAATTGCTTTAACATTTTTTCTGTTCTATAAATAGAAGAATTTACTTGAGCTTTTTCATAGATTTGTTTTTTGCTTTTAGTATTTCAAAAGTCCAAAACACGTCACCATTCAACTGCTTGGACATATCGCACACTAATCACTAAATCGGCACAACTCAAAATTTTGCATTTCTCGGGCAAACAGCCTACAACTCTCGACGCCTGTAAAATCAATTTCTTTTCTAAACTTATATATTATTCTTTATTAACTGGAGAATCAATAAATATCAATGTTAAATTTTAAAGTCTTCTTTTTCCTGCAGTAAAATGTTGGCGAACATGAAAAAAATGATTGAAAAAATTTTGAATTGTGCCGGTTTAGTGATTAGTGTGCGATATATGGATTCAATACCCGCAAAGAGCATGTCTGTTTCTGTTTTCATTCGTGATGAGTTTCGAAGCTAATGCCTTCTATAAATAACATAATTGAACGAATCCTGCTGACTATTTCACTTCCTATACAATCTTCAGCCAATGTCATTCTTATCAGGCTCTTGCGTTTCTATTCAATTGTAAGAAAAATTATCTATATACAAATACAAACAAATTTTATCACAAACACTTAGTTTAAAACTTTAAACATTTGCATCAATTGAGCACTTAACTCTCTAACGGGTGAGGCAGCTTAATCAAATAGCTTCTTGAAAAATTAAATTAAAAATTTTTCGTTGAATGTCAGAGAAATCTAAGGTATAACAGGTTGGCTGATAAGTCCCCGGTCTAACAAAGAAAAACACATTTTTTTGTCAAAATTCGTTTTTATTATTCAACATAGTTCCCTTCAAGAGCGATACAACGATTATAACGACCTTCCAATTTTTTGATACCATTTTGGTAGTACTCCTTCGGTTTTGCCTCAAAATAGGCCTCAGTTTCGGCGATCACCTCTTCATTGCAGCCAAATTTTTTCCCTGCGAGCATCCTTTTGAGGTCTGAGAACAAGAAAAAGTCGCTGGGGGCCAGATCTGGAGAATACGGTGGGTGGGGAAGCAATTCGAAGCCTAATTCATGAATTTTTGCCATCGTTCTCAATGACTTGTGGCACGGTGCGTTGTCTTGGTGGAACAACACTTTTTTCTTCTTCATATGGGGCCGTTTTGCCGCGATTTCGACCTTCAAACGCTCCAATAACGACATATAATAGTCACTGTTGATGGTTTTTCCCTTCTCAAGATAATCGATAAAAATTATTCCATGCCCATCCCAAAAAAAACAGAGGCCATTACTTTGCCAGCGGACTTTTGAGTCTTTCCACGCTTCGGAGACGGTTCACCGATCGCTGTCCACTCAGCCGACTGTCGGATTGGACTCAGGAGTGTAGTGATAGAGCCATGTTTCATCCATTGTCACATATCGACGCAAAAACTCGGGTGTATTGCGAGTTAACAGCTGCAAACACCGCTCAGAATCATCAACACGTTGTTGTTTTTGGTCAAATGTGAGCTCGCGCGGCACCCATTTTGCACAGAGCTTTTTCATATCCAAATATTGATGAATGATATGACCAACACGTTCCTTTGATATCTTTAAGGCCTCTGCTATCTCGATCAACTTCATTTTACGGTCATTCAAAATTATTTTGTGAATTTTTTTGATGTTTTTCGTCGGTAACCACATTCTTTCGGGCGTCCACTGCGTTCACCGTCCTCCGTGCTCATTTCACCACGCTTGAATTTTGCATACCAATCAATTATTGTTGATTTTTCCTGGGGCAGAGTCCGGAAACTCATTATCAAGCCAAGTTTTTGCTTCCACTGTATTTTTTCCCTTCAGAAAACAGTATTTTATCAAAACACGAAATTCCTTTTTTTCCATTTTTTTCACAATAACAAAAGTTGCTTCACAAAAGACGCTCGATCTCACAAAACTAATTGACTTACAGACGTCAAATTTTGACACGAATCATTTGAAGGTTGCCACTATATAAAAATAATATGCATTTAATACTAGCGACGCCATCTATGTGTCAGACCGGGGACTTATCAGCCAACCTGTTACATAGTGTGGTCATATAGGAGAGTAGCTTAAGTCGACATAAGCCATCATTGAATTAATGACTAAAAAGCTATAAGCAAGTCAGTGCGCTGATGTGTGCTTAAATCGTTTTTAATAATCATGATGATTTTACGTTTTTATTTGAATTTACTTATTTAGTTTATGTGCTTTGAAAGTATATTACACCAGAGACAATACATCAATTTTCAGTTAATTTTGTTTACTTATTCCGAATATTCATCCATCATTTAACAAAAGAAATTTAGTTGACTTTAGACGTTTAAAATGATTGCTTCGATATAAAAAGATTTTTTTTTGTGTGTTTTGGACCAGCTTATGTTTACCTATGCTTAAAATGCGTGCTATATAGATTTTACTTCAACAGAAGCGCTTTACGCATCTAAGGGGTTATTCTTATGTAAATGTATAAATTTTACCTCATTTTGGGGAATTTTTTCATTTCATTTTTTTTTTTTTTTTGTTTATTAAGCTGTATATTATTTTAAATTTTTTTTATATTTTTTTTAACATTAAAGCAAATTTTTTTTACATTTTTTAAACATTTTTTTATATATATTTTTAAGAATTTGAATTTTTATTTGGGCTTTTAGGTCCCTCATTTTCCACTTATAATAAAAAATGCAATTGTTGGCAATCGAAAAAAAATTGTTTTTTTTTTTCAGAATTGTGGAAAGCCGATGCGATCGATTTCGAACCCAGCTACGAGTTCATCATCAGGCATCTTTATACATCTCTTAAATTAAAGTAGACACCAAAGAAAAAGTAGATCGCTGATCAAAGTGACAAAGGCTGCTTATGTTGTCTGAAATTTAAAAATTGACTGGATTATTCTTCAGTAGGTATGTCGTTAACGTCCCTACCAAAACAATTAAAAGTAATTGAAAAAAGAAAGAAAAAACATGGCGAACTTTAGAAAAAAAGGTTTCAAACTATTGATTTTTATTGATAAAAATCGTTATGAAAAATATTTAGGAAAAATAAGCCAACCTGGTAGGGACGATAGCTATTATGAAGTAAAAGAATATTTATAAATTTCAAAGCAATCGGTTGAGAAGTTTTGTTTGTAGGGCCTTTTTTAATACTGGGAATTTCGGTCTGATTTTTTTCACAGCATATTCTCAATAGATTTTGCTATCGAAATGAATTTGAAAAAATGCATTTTTTTAAGTGGTCACTTAAGAATAACCCCTTAATAGAAATAAATTGCAAATTTAAATATCGATAAAGCGGTTCGGTAGAAAATGTTCTTTATCTTCCTTATACACCCAAACAAAAAAAAACTTAAAAGCTGTTAAAGAACATGGAAAATTACCAACATCTCAAAACAACGATTCTCGACTTAAGCTACTTTTTCGTATGACCACAGATATTTATATACTTACACATACAATAAAAACATAATTTATATTAGTACAAAATAAATTAAAAGAAAACTTATAATTTTGACACGATGAAGTTTGTTCGCAACATTAATTTTGTCAGTTCGAGGGTTAAATAAAAGGAATTTAATAAACTCAGATGACTTAAATAAACATTGTCCTCCTATAAGTTTCTTAACAAATATGTTCTCGTTTTAATTGTTTTTTCATTGATAATTTATGTCCTTTTTGCAGTGCCAACTGCAGATGTACATAGTAAGTTCGAAAATACTACCAATATTTGATCAAACCCAAACGAAATGAATTTCCAATATAAAATTTTAAAAATCCTATACCTCTAAGCTTTAAGCACAACGAATCTCCGTCAGACACCGGACCAGCACCCTGACGAAAGATCGAAAGCTATTGATATTTACATATGTACCAATATGGTTTATTCAAAAAAGAGTCAACATAAAAGCATAAAAACAAACAACGTAAGTACGTAATATTTACATAAATACTACCAGAAAAATGACAAAGCACACAAAAAACGATACGTTTTTCATCTACACACATCCATGAATAAATATGGCAAATTAAATCGAAAGAAACGTAGAAAAAAATTGTCCAAAAAAAGTGATGGTTAAAAACAAATTATGGTTAGTGGGACGACTTAATTAAAAATCCTCTAAATTATATTTACATTTGTAGTTTAATAGCATAGACAATATAGCTCAAAATATTATTTATTTAATTTTCTTTCTTTTTAAATGCTAAATTCAAGGCACTAAAATTGTATTTGATACAAGTTTCTTACAATATTAAGATAATTTCACATATATTCATTACATAATTCCATAACATACATACATTAATCCATGAGCCATGCTATTCGAAATTGACTTGAAAAGGAAGACTTGAATATATATAATTAAAAATTTTTTTTTTATTTTTAAATTCTTATTTAATCAGGGTTGTTACGGAATCCAAAATCTGTCGGAATGGAAAACGAAACCAACAAACATTTTACCTACGGGTTAATGTATCTGATTTTTTTTTTTTTGGTTTTATGTTCGAATCGGAATCGGCATTGAGTAATATTATCGGTCCGTCCTAACTCGAACTCAAATTTGAATACACTTTCAAATAGTCGGCGCTTCCTTGAGTTAGTTACTGTTCGTGCCAACTTATGTTGTGAAGGAATTTGGGGGTTCAACTCTTAGCTTGGTCGTGGATGTTTGCATTAAGTCAGGGTGTTGTCGCTTGCTAGTGCACTCTATGAATAGTTATGAATGTGATATATCAAATATAAGCCTTACGCAGTATCCCACAAATACCCATGATCTAAGGAATAATACCATTGCTTCTCATTGGATCAAAGACTCGAGGAAAGCTTCGAAATTCGCATTGAAATATTAGAGAACGATTATTCGATATACATATTTTAAGAATATGTTGTCTTTAATGGTTGAAGAATTAATTGCATTAATTTAATTAATATAATAATAAACCGAGTACATCCATCATTGATAGGTTTAAACCAACTGCCCTGCTCCACTTAAGTGTTTTCATGCGAATAAGCATTTTTTTAGATTATAAATTAAACTAAATTGAGAATATAATGAACAAAAGAATTCCAAAGTGAATAATAAGAGCGAATCCCGAAGGGAATAGAACAGTTTAAAACCCATGAATAACATAAGAGGACAGCACAGTTTTGGCAGCGAGAGGAAATGGAAAGTTTATGCCTCTGATTTGTCAAGAGTGGAAGAGATTCTGCGAGAACTATCCCACATTGCATTAACACTTAAAGGGATTGATAAAGTCAGTTTTAAAATTTAAAACTTTATATGCTTTCCAGACGTACCACAGTGGTTTAATATCCAGATTTTGACGAATAAAATAGGAGTTGTTGTTAGAGCAATAAATTTTCGCACATGTATTTCTCTTGGTAATATTAAAGAAATATGAAAGTTTCATCACAATCGGCCACGCCCACCACCCACCTCCCATACACCCCAAAAAGTTTTTCACATATAAAAATTCGGCATTTTTTAGCCTTTCTCCTACGAAATAAAGTGAAATTTTAGCAGCGGACTTGAACGGACGCGGGAAATATTACATTCATATAAAAGCACCCAAAATACCCTTTCAGAAAACATATATATAGGTATGTCGTGGAACCCCTTGGAACCTCGTGAAATCAGCTCCACTGAACACAAAATTATTTGCACAAACTAAAACAATATTATAATATATTATATAATATAATATATCTCCATACCTTCATTGATATTTTTCAAATTTACCACGAACTTCTTTTACGTTTGTTCTCTTTTTACGTCTTTTTAAACTTTAAGTATTCTTTCACTACATCAAACTTCAACAAACAGAGAATTCAAAACAATCACTTTGTCAGCTGTTCGCCTAAAACCTGGTTTCCACCGGGAAACTTTTTATTCAATTTTAACCTAATGGCATTTTTTAGTAATCAAATGGCATTTTCGGTTTAGCGAAATGAAAAGGTTGAAATGTTGATTAAATTCCTCAAAAAACTGGATTTTAAACCACTGTGCGTACAACGAAATCTCGGGATTTCAGAACAAAATTGAAATCGCCTGAATTTCATATGACAAATTTGTTCGAAAATTGTCTGAAATCTCGAGATTTCATTGTACGCCTGGAAAGCATATTAAGGACTTCACAACTTTTTGGATTTCATGCAAAAATTTCAAGATTTCGGAAAAGGCTACATGTGGCAGTTATAAGTAATTAAGATGTTAACTGTTATTTTGCATATCTCTATACGTATTTCAGCGAATTCGCTACCGCCTTAATCAATATGATACCCAATAAAATTTATATACCATTAAAAGTTATTTAAAAAAAATACTTTCTATGAATTTATGAGCTGGCTTTGGCATTCAAGTTTCTTTGAAATTTGATTGTTGTGCTAAGTCAGTGACCTTGTTAAAAAAGAAATCACCAATAATACATTTAAATGCCGAAATTTTTCGAACAAAGAGATTTTGGGGGGGTGGGGGGAAAAAATTGCTACCACCACAGACAGACAAGACAATACACCAAATATTAGGTGCATATAGAATTTTCACCGCCGCTATTTGCTACTTGGTAGTGGAAATAAAAAATTTCACTACGACTAAATTAATCAATATGCCTTGAACGTCTTCGGAAAATCGGAAAACGTAAAAGATTTCAAATAACAGCTTTTAAAATCGATCTTGAATTTCAGTTCCGATGGAATTGAATTCCGTCTTGGTTTTTATATAACAGCCCTGAATATGAAAAATTCGATTAAAAATTTTGTTCTTAAACTATGAACAATTTAACAATAAAGATTCATTGAATCTTTCGATTCGGATAATTTGCCAACCTTGAGCAAAGTGTTGCGAAATTTTCGCAAGCGCACATCAATCAATAAAATTGATGGTCCAATAAAAAAATCACACGCGGATTGTTTAAAAAATAATAAAAGAGCTCAAAGCAATTTTAAAATCACATCTGATTATCTAGACCACAAAAGGTGTTGTGCAAA
Source organism: Chlorops oryzae (assembly GCA_020466095.1). NCBI lineage: Eukaryota > Metazoa > Arthropoda > Insecta > Diptera > Chloropidae > Chlorops > Chlorops oryzae. Next base: position 4,147,237 of record CM035806.1, on the reverse strand, counting down.
TTATTGAAAGAAATTATCGTTTTCCTCGGAAAAATGTTATCAGTAAAGAAACTCAAATGGCAAACGCGAATTTAAGATACTTCAACCTCAATTGACACTGCGCTTATCCAAGTCTTCCCTCGAAATTATTAGTCATCTCACAGCTAAACACACTATCTACCTTGATGTTTTTCGTTTCTCTTCTGATTTCCAAACTGCTTTCATTCGTTCTACACAATCTCGATGATTGGTCTCCCACAGAAGTGTCGTTATGCGACCTAGAGTCGCTTCATCATCATCAGCGCCACGTATCCATTGCAGAAGCAAACGATAAATCACCTAAAAAAAAAAAAAAAATAAATGAATTTTGCACATTCTAAACACGAACTTAAGTCGCCTTAAGGAGAGATTGCCATTGAAACTACTAGCCAGATATTTCTTTTTTTTGCGTTTTTAAATGTCCCGGTTTATCCCGAGGACCGCACTCACGTCCTCTGCGACTCACTCCGTTAAGACGACTCATTCAAATTGTCAATCATACACGAACCTCTTTGACACCGCCATGAATATGATGATCGATGATTGCCTGATCAATCTGACCCTCCGAATGACCAAGGTCTCGCATAACTTCCTTCCAACCCTCGCCCAGATGTGTCGCAATAGTATCCAGCATTCGATGATTGGGCTCCTCCATCGATTGCATCATTGCGACAATCGTTCTTGTCTTCGGCGTTCGTCGCTTGCTATCAACATTTTTCAGTTCAGCTTTCGGATCGTCCGTCGTTGCATTACCTTTTGCCGTATTGCCAGTCAAATTGTTATTGAAATTGAAGACCGAACCGAAATGGAGATTATTGGCATTAGAGAATTGCATGACTATGTTCTAAAAGGAAATGTAAACAATACTCTATCGTCATAATGAAATATGTGGACTATAACAACTCTTCGTACCTGTTGTTGATTGTTCTGTACATTCATTGTATTTGCATTTGTGGCTGGATTCGCGATTTCATCGTTTGTTCTCTCCATCACAATTCCGGTGGCTGAATTATAATTCGGATTGGATAGTTCTTGTACAACTGATTCCGTTAATTCCGTTGAGACCGACGTTGCACCATTGTTGTTTACATTCTCCACGGGATCATCGACATCACCGACAGCACAGGCATCCATTTCAAGTCGGCCCACATCGTTTTTGCGATTTTTCGCAGTATTATTTGAAGAGAACATATTTGGAAGTAGATCCTTTAGCTTGGGCATTTTCGGTATGAATCAACGACAGGTTTCGATTTTAAGAACACAACACAAAGCAACACAAAGAAATTAACGTCAGTGCGTTGTGAGTCAGTGCTGCCATCGTTAACAGATGTTTCGAAAATCCCTTTTTCGATTGGGATGGAGCTACGCGAATTTTTCCCTTTTGTATATTATGGTAAAAACTGAATTATGTATAAAATTGTAAAAAAAAAAAAATCGATTTAAAGAGAAATTTGAGATGAAAACTCGCAAAAAACGTAAACAGCTGATGACCCAAGCTTTATTGAATAAAGTGGCTTAAAAATGAATTTTTATTCTTCTTCACACTGTAATATGTTTCGCAAATATTCGAATCTAGCAACATTTTTAAATATTTTTCTTGATCAAAATTTTTTTTAAATTTTTATCCCTTTATAAGAACCTTATTAAGAAAGGCATAAGAACCCATATATGGTTTAAAAAAAAAAATCGGAAAACATAAGATAAATGGTTATAAACAACGATATATAATTATTTTTGAGCCCTTTTAAAACCATATATCGTGAAAACAATTTTTATTGCCATATTTTTATATGTCAGCAGCCAAGGGTAAAATAATTTTTATTGCGAAAAAAATAGTCGGCTTATTAAATATGTCACGCCGTAAAGGGTTAACAAGACCATTTACTGCAAAAAAAAAAATGTTTCCCATTTATTTAATAATTCATGCAGTAAAGGGCTAAGTTTCTCTATTTTAAGTCGTTCTTTTCATTTTATTTTGTTTGTTTTTTATTTAATTTTAATTTTTTATATATTTTCTCTATTCATTTTTGAAATATATTTCCATTTATATCAACTATTCATTAAAACTACCACATTTTTGCATTGCCTCAACTAAAAACTACCAATTCAAAATGTACCTTAAAAGTTAAAATCAATAACAGCAGGCAGCACTGTTTTATACTCCTCGAATTGTCTTCCTCTTTATTTGATTTTTAAATTTCGTTCAGCTCTGACGTAGTGCGTTGTGAATCGTTTAAATAAATACGAGTTTTTATCGTGGAACAACAATTCTATACATAAAATTATAATCGTTAATTTATCGTTTTGCTAAATATTTCAAAAAGAATAAAGAATATTCAACTATTTTCCTACAATTTGGGAAAATCAAATTGGGTTTTTCCAAAAGACGGAAATAACCAACCAACCAACCATTGCATGAGTCATCGTCGCTCGTGAGCGAAACAAAAACAAACGCAAACAAGTTGTTTCCCTTATTTCGTGGTGACGTCATCGCACGAGTTCAGCAATCTTGTGAGAGAGAAAACCTTCAATCCGATCAAATTGAATTAAACTATTAAGAGGAAAGGAAAAAGGAAAAAAAAAAAAAAAACAATGAAAACAGTCGTTTCAGCAACGAATGCAACAAAAAACACTGGCAATGTCAATCTTCCTTCGGCAGTTACAATAATCCCCAAAGCTGATACAGCATCGGCAACAGGAACAGCAACGGAAAGCACTCAATTGCAATTTCCAATGCCAGAAGTAGCATCAAATGTTGCTGGCAATAGTAAACGTCCGGCTTCGCTCGACCTGAATAAATCCACACAGGCGAAGAAGTCCCGTTTAGTTGGGCCCTCACCATTGATATTGGAATCGCCAGACTTGCAAAACGCCAAAATATTGAATACACCCGATCTCGAGAAGATTTTGCTTTCTAGCAACATGCTGCAAACACCTCAGCCGGGAACTGTGTTGCCCACCAAAGTTGGACCTGTACGTTATTGTTGTGATTGTGAAGTTATTCGATTAATGATAGTGATATTTGGTTTGTTGAATTCTTGCAGGTCACATCTGAGCAGGAAGCATTCGGAAAAGGTTTTGAGGAGGCACTTCATAGCCTACATACAAGCATGAATTCGCAGGCGAATTTGATATCGAGCACTGGAAGTGCAACAGCCGTAACTGCTGCGCCCTTGACGACAACAACAACAATTGGAATGAGTGGTGGCTCCTTTACTTACACTAATTTGGGTATGCATTAAACTGCCGGAGGGAAACATTATGAAGGGAAGAATATGTGAAAAGTTAGGATGCATTCGATTTCGGGGGTATCTATTAAATAGCTTCAATACAGCCCAATAGGCAACATTGCCAATAATTGTTGGTCCTTCGGTTGCTCTTAACAAAATAAAAGCCTACACATATTTTTCCCCTAATTGAATTGTAGATGGACGTAGAGTAACAAAAAAAAAAAATAAACACTATTACTCTTCTTTCAGAAACTAGCTTCCCAGTCGCAATCAAGGATGAACCACAGAATCCATCATCCCCGCCGCCCGTCAATCCCATTGACATGGAATCACAAGAGAAAATCAAACTGGAACGTAAGCGTCAGCGTAATCGTGTCGCTGCTTCCAAGTGTCGCAAACGCAAACTTGAACGTATTTCGAAGCTGGAAGAGAAAGTGAAGTCGCTGAAAACGGAAAATAGTGATTTGGGATCCGTTGTTAAACAACTCAAAGATCATGTTGCCCAGCTGAAAGAGAAGGTTATGCAGCATTTCAATAGCGGCTGCAATATACCAACAATTTACAATGGATCACCACTGCTGCAAGGCAAATAACATAAGGAGGATATACATAGTATAGTTTTTAAGGATGAACAAGCAAGTCATGGGCCAGATGTAGCGAATGTTGAAAATGTTGACAACGATCATGACGATGATGATGATGATGATGATGATGAAACAACTGATGATGTTGTCATAGCGTGCGATAACACTGATTCGGCGGACGGATCGAAAAATCTTGAAATCTTTGATAATCTTAATAATGTAATTGAGCATGAAGCTCTGGAGTTTATATCAATTAACAATGCCGATGATGGTATCTCGATGCAATCTTCGAATTCCCTAACGAATTCTGATGGTGGTGGTGGTAGCTCAACTAATATTGCCATCGATGAAACACAATTACCGACAACAATCGTTTCGACGCTGGACGCACAGGTACTTGCCACAACAGCCGATGACAATGACTTGAATAATGAGCGACCTGTAGTATTAGTGATTGTAACAGATTTCAATATGCAATAGTATAATGTGTGTTTAATTTTAAAATTCGTTTTTATGCTTAACATTATAAGCTCTTACGTTGCAGTAAGTGTCCTTAATTATTTATATGCGCATGTAGAGCTTACTCTGCTCGCCGAATTCAAAAGGCACAGTAATATTTGTCTAGCTTTAGCTGTATTTATTAAAATAAAGTGTTGGTATATTTTCTTATTGGAAGAAAATTCGGTTTTTCTCTTCGCCAAAGGAAGTTTTTTTTTTTTTTTTCATATTGAAAGAAATTTGATTTTGACGGCAATGGGATGTTTATTTCCATAGATGAGCGCTGCCCCAGAGTAATACTCTTTCAAATAGATTACCGATTGTTCCTTTTTTTTTTTTTTTTCATACACAGCGTCTGTGTAAATGAGAAAACTCACTCAGTTGGCTATGCCAGCAAATGAAACGACAGGCCGCGCTCTGATTTTGAGTACACGTTAAAAAAAAGATGCTTATTCAATGCAACAAAGTTTCAACATGTTGAGTAGAACTGGAGAACTATCGATAGTTGGAGCCATCGATTAAAATTTTTATTAAAAGAAATCAATGCGATTTAGTGTTATTCATAATAGAGCAGTCCTGCTATCATCTGGTACCGGAGTAAAAACACAAATCAAGCTGTGTAACATCTAAATATCCACATTTTTTTTTTTTCAGTTTTGATGTTCCTATAGTTTAATATTTCAATATTTAATAACATATTGTACAAACGTATCCTTTCAAAATTTAAATCACATGGGAATACACAAGGCAGTGCATTTTAAAACCTTTCATTCTTAATTTTCAGAAATCTATCCATACTTTGCAACCATAATATACGCAGTTTAGCATGACGCCTATAATTCTCATTTAGTTTATAAAATAGGACACATAAGACTTGCAGAATTTTTGAGAATCTTTCACAACGTGACGTCGGGGGTTTCGACGGTCTATAAGTTGGGTAATATTTATTTTAAATTATCGATATTTTCGATAATTGATAATTTTGATAGTCGATAATTTCAATAATCGATTACTTACATAATTGATAACTTCAATAGTCGATAATTTTAATAACAGAAAATTTAATAATCGATCATTTCAATAATCGATAATTTCAATAATCGATCATTTCAATAATCGATAATTTCAATAATCGACACTTGCAATCATCGATAATTTCATAATTTTCACAATTATCGATTGCCAAAACGATCAATTATCGAAACATTCGATTGTTGAATATATTGATCATTGAAACTATCGATTGTTCAACCTATCGATAAGTTTGAATATCGATTAACGAAACTATCGATTAATGAAACTATCGACTAACTATCTCTAGCTCCATCAAACCAATAAATAAGGCAAACCTACATACCTACTTGCTTCATCACGTCGTAAAAAAACATTGAGAAATTCTGCGAGCCTATGTGTGCCATTTTACAAACAAAATGAGAATTATAGACGTCATGCTAAACTTCGTATACTATGATTACAAAGTATGGAAAATTGAGTACGGCATGCTTTATTGAAACCACTAGCATTTTGCCAATAAAATTCGTTTAATTTTTAAAATAACTCTTCAGATATGTAGTACTATCGATATTTCAGACTATCGATTATCGAGAATATCAATGGTCGCAACTATCGATAGTTCCCCAGCTCTAGAGGAAAAAGCTTCCTAGATTTGATTTGAAAAGAGTATTATAGCCTGTCTATTATTCTGTCTTATTATGACTAGTAAAATGGGTGGTCACCAATGACTAGCGTTATGGCAGGTCACATAAATATTTTCGGTGGCGACCTACTGACTATTAGGTTACGCTTCAAATATTTTTTTCAGTGAATATGACTCGCTCAAGCACACATACATATGAGCATGGTTCATATGAAAAGTTCAAAATTAATGCAATCAGTCGTGCCCTCGATTGTCAGTGCTGCCCAACACGACATGGCAAAAATTGAAAGACCCATTTTACTTTGATTGAATAAATATACAAAAATATATTTATTTCTTACTATAAATTCTATAATTAATAAATATATATAATATATTTAAAGCAAAATGGCCGAAGATATATATGACTTTAAGAGATAGATTTGAAAAATTGTACAAATAATCTTCTTGCAAAGAAGACCGAACAGCGAGATAGACAAAGAGAAAGAGAGAGATAGAGATGAGAGAGAGAGAGAGAGAGAGAGAGAGTAGTGTGAAAGAGAAAGAGCTAAAGAGCTAAAGAAGTTTCTAAATATTTCTAGAGGCATATTGTTGCCCTTATCATTCTAGTTAATGGAAATACACAATGCAACATCGCAAAATTGTTGTAGATTTTGCATTTCCTCTATCTGTCTCTCTCTCTCTCTTATATATTTAGTATCTTAGATAATATCGCGCTTGCTTATCATTGGGTAGCCTACCAATGCTATTTAATGGCACATCATATGATGAGGCACCGTTTAGATAGTTCGATTTTGCCGGCATAAAATCGGTGAACTGCAGCTCATCCGTTATGATGTCGTCGCTACGCTTTTGAGCGATTTGATTATTGGGCGTTGGTATCAAGCCATTGGGAAGTGAGGGCAATTGAACGTTGAGAAAATTATTTGTACCATCGAATTTCGATGGATTTTGAGATGAGGTTGTTGTTGTTGTTGTTGTGGTTAATGGTGCTGATGCCAGTGGTGGAAATGCTGGCAATTGTTGCTGTTGTTTCTTAAAAGTCTCAAAGATGTTCTGGGTTAACAGAGGTGAGGGTGTTGCTGGTGGTTGTAATGAGTTGAAAATTGATGCAAGCTTATTTTGTTGATCGAAGTTGAATGTGGTGAATTGGTTGTTGTTATTATTATTATTATTATTGTTTGATCTTGATTGTTGAGCTGCTAAATTGATGATCGAATTTTGTTGTTGATTTAATTGATATTGAGGCTGAAGTTGATTCTGGTATACAAGCTGTTGTGGTATTGCCTGATATTGTTGTTGTGCTTTGAATGATGGTGAATTTTGTTGTTGAACGTTTTGTTGGTATTGTTGTTGCTGTTTCAATTGTTGAAGCTGGTTGAATTGCAAATGTTGCGGCTGCTTTTTATTCTCATATTGAGAATATTTTAGCTGTTGTTGTTGTTGTTGTTGTGCCTTTTGTTGTTGCTGTTGACTTTGCGCAAATGGTGAATTGAAGTTTGGTGAAGTCTCGAATGCGAACGTTTTTGCTGGAAGATTACCGAATTTCCTTGTCAAGAAATCGTTCAGAGGTTCATATGATGTGCTTGGGACTGGCTTCGGGATTGATATTTGTTGTTGGTTAATCAACGATGATATTACCGATGAGACATTATCGGGTTCAATGCGCTGGCCTTGGGCGCGTGCAACAACAATGGGTATTCGGACTGTTGTTGTTGGTGTTGTTGTTGTTGTTGTTGCTGCATCAGTTAGTTGATTTTTATATATGGGTAAATTTACCAAATTCTGCGGACGGGTTTGTTGAGTTGATGCTATGGTGTTTTTATATGTAGGTAGCAAAACGCGGGCGGGGGGAAAAACGAAAGGAAATGGAAAATGTGTTGTGGATTATAGGTATGTATATGAAAAATGATTATTATCATATGAACTTACGAGGTACGGGCTGTTGTGTGTAGCTCGCTAAAATGTTTTGCGCAAAAGTTGAGCTCGATGATCCTGATGACGATGACGATGGGGCATTATCATTCGTTGCGGAGCCCAGTGATGATCTACCGAGAATCGGACCAGCACGATAGTTCTGTAAAATAGAATCATCCACAATGGAGCGCGTTAGCTTTTCAAACGAGATGAATTTATCTGGCGCTGTAGCAGAGTTCGAGTTCAAATTCGTGTTGTCTGCTGTAGCTCCATGGGGGAATAATGAATATGATGAAGTTGAAGTTGAAGTTGAAGGCGTACGGAAAATGTTTTGATTTTGACTACTAGTCTCTACAAAGGACGCTGATTGTGACGGTGCTGGAGACGGTGCAATGCTTTGCAGTGAATTTAATAAGCTAAGAGGTAGAAATTTGCTAAAGGCTGATAATGATGATGATGATGATGACGATGAGGACGACGATGGAGATGAACTTGATATTGATGTCGGTGTGGTGTTGGTGTTGGTGTTGGTAACGTTGTCGTGGTGGACGTTGAACTCGTCATTGTTGATTCTCTTGACCTGAAGAAGGACGTACGATTTCGTGTACGGATTAGAGGATTTCGGGTGGCCGCTGTTGTTGTTGGTATTGTTGATGTTGAGCTGATGGTATTTGTTGAAATTAATTCAACGTTTGCTGTTTTCAATTGAAGATTATTATTCTTTGGATCCTTGTTGTTGTTGGTCTGAAAACGTTGAAGACTACTCTTAACGCTCTCCCAAGTGGGAATGTTGAGGATTTTATCGGTTTTCAATTGAGCTTTGGATTCATGTTTTGTGTCAACATTGGCAACATTGTTGCTTGTATTTGCTGAATCCTTATCGATGTTTCGTACGATAAGTTTTTTGTTGCTATTCGGATCGAGTGCGTTATCGACCAGCGAGATTGCTGGATTTGCAGCTAGCGTTATTGAGTGGTGCGGTTTGCTGCTGCCACCACCAAGACCACCAAGACCACCACCGCCAGTGGCGATCAGACGCGCATTGAGCCTCAAACGACTGGCGGCCACACGTTTTAGATAACTGATTGTTGTCGGCGTTGGTTTCGCTGTTGTTGTTGTTGTCGTCGACATTGAGCTGGAACGCGAACCACCTCGTTTGCCATAGATCAATGGCTTTGCCTTGGCACGTTGCAGGCTCGACAATAGACGATAGTTTCTTAAGCGTGCTTGAAGCGTGCCCAAATCGGATGATGAGTTTTCTATTGTCGCTGGCGTCGTTGTTATTGCCGTGGGCATCAGTGTTGCGTCAGTTGTGGGAATGACCGTCATCATCGTACTCGATATCCAATCGGTTAAGTATGAATGATCGTCGGGAACGTGAATCAAAAGCGGGGGCTGCTGCGTTGTCTCGGCGGCACTTTCGACTGCGGTGGTGGCAGTTTCGATGGTATTTTCATTTTTAGTCAAATGTAGGCCTGAGATAAATAGCGTTGCGGCTTTTTTATTCACATCGGCGCGTTCCTCGTCGATTGGTGTTGCGTCAGCATCGAATTTGTGATTGTGATCGTCGATTGGCGGTGCTACTAGATTCCGTGATATTTCCGATACAGCATCGATTGCATCGATTGCAATCGATTGCATCGATTTGAGACGATGAGTCAGTCTCGGTTGGTAAAGTTGTTGTTGCTGCTGCTGTTTCAATCGATTCCGATTCGACTGGTGAGTCCGATGGGATGGTGGCGGCAATCTCATCATCAGTATTCGGTGTGATTGTTGTGTCTGGTAACTCATCGGTCGGCTGACTTGTAATAGCTTCTACTGGTTCTAGATGCGGTGGACTTAAATATGACCCTTCATCGGATAATGTTGGCACTTCTGGAGTCGGAGGTGGCGGCGGCGGCGGCGATGTTTCGTCATCGTTAACATCTTCGGGTTTATCGGTTTCGGTTATTTCTGGTTTTATTGTCGATTGGCTGAATACTTCTGAATTTTCGGCAAGCTCTAAAATTTCCTTTTTCGATGGTTTTTCATCCTCGTCGACAGGAAGTTGATTCGGCTGATGAGGAATTGAAGATTTTTTTTTTTTTTTTTTTTTTGTTTGTTGTTGTGGATCGAATGGATGGATAGGGGGTGGGGGCAAGAATTTCAATGAGGTATAGGTTGGTGTGGTATTTGAAGAGGAAGGGAATAGTTTGCAGGAAAGAAAGAGAAACAAAATGAAAATTAAATGATAGGAAAAAAAAAATTCGCCTTGAAGTAAATTGGTCCGTTGAGAGTAAATCGGGATTTAGTTTTTTTTTCTTTTTCTTTTTCCATTTTATAAGAATTCTTGTATGCAGGCTTTAAATAGCTATTTTTTTTAAATATTTTTTTTAATAAAAAGGGTCTTGCCGGCTCAGCGAGGCAATCGGCCCTCTGAAAGGAGTCTTAAAGGTTTGTTTCAAATACTTTAGAAACCGATTTTTATGTTCCCATTGCTCAGTGTCCGTGAAATATTTATGAAAACTTTTTTTTAATAAGCCCTTTTTCAAAATTTTATATCTCAAAAACTAATTAAGATAGAAAGATGAAATAAATGACGACCGATAGGTAATAAAACAAGAAATTAAAGGAAATTTTTTTTAAATTTTACACAGAGAAAAATTTTTTCACAAAAAATAAATAAAAAAATTAACAATTTTTTTCAGTGTATTTAAGTTTTTGTGAAACCTTTTGAATGTTTAAAAAAATACCTTGTTTTATTAACAATAATTCACCGTTTGTTTCATCTTTTTATCTCAATTATTTCTGGAGATATTGAATTTTTAAAAACCATGCCGTATGAGTAATGTGTTTTGTATCATTTTCGCACATTTGTACTGGATATTAGTACTAGAGCATCTATGTGCACTTGTAATTTTTTGAATATCTCACTGTTGCGCCATTTAATTTGAATGAAACTTTTTTTTAAATGAAAGCAAATACTTAGAGGTATTTTTTAAAGAAATTTGTAGAGTGGCCTCAAACTGGGAATACATTGAAAAAAATTGTTAAAATTGTCTTTTTAGTTTTTTTGGGAAAATTTTTCTCAGTGTAAAAATAAAAAATTTTTTTTTAAATTTCCCCTTATATTAGAAATTGCCCAACATTTGTTTCATCTTCTTATCTTAATTAGTTTTTGAGATATAAAATTTTGAAAAAAGGATTTTCAAAGATATTTCAAGGACTGTTCATAATAAAAATCTAAAAAGTAGTCTCCACAGTGTTTTTAGATGGCACCTATCGAAAAATCAACAAAATTTAAAAATTCCATTCATGATGCCGCATGCCTTTGCTTAACCCGCCAGACCCTTTAACAGTTTTTTCACATTCTGAAACGGCAGACGAAAATATTTAAAGTGAACACCTAAAGGTATGCAATTGAATATTTAAAAAAAAATGTTGTAAAAGAATTTTTATCCTTTAGCAATGGAGTGAGTTTTCATGAGGCTATAGAAGGACCCACAATATCCCCCTAAAAATGCCAAAAACATTTTTTTTCACATTCTAAAACGACAGACGAAAATATTTAAAGTGAACACCTAAAGGTATGCAATTGAATATTTAAAAAAAAATTTTGTAAAAGAATTTTTATCCTTTAGCAATGGAGTGAGTTTTCATGAGCTATAGAAGGACCACAATATCCCCCTAAAAATGCCCAAAAACATTTTTTTCACATTCTAAAACGGCAGACGAAAATATTTAAAGTGAACACCTAAAGGTATGCAATTGAATATTTAAAAAAAAATGTTGTAAAAGAATTTTTATCCTTTAGCAATGGAGTGAGTTTTCATGAGGCTATAGAAGGACCCACAATATCCCCCTAAAAATGCCCAAAAACATTTTTTTCACATTCTAAAACGGCAGACGAAAATATTTAAAGTGAACACCTAAAGGTATGCAATTGAATATTTAAAAAAAATGTTGTAAAAGAATTTTTATCCTTAAGCAATGGAGCTTTCATGAGGCTATAGAAGGACCCACAATATCCCCCTAAAAATGCCCAAAAACATTTTTTTCACATTCTAAAACGGCAGACGAAAATATTTAAAGTGAACACCTAAAGGTATGCAATTGAATATTTAAAAAAAAATGTTGTAAAAGAATTTTTATCCTTTAGCAATGGAGTGAGTTTTCATGAGGCTATAGAAGGACCCACAATATCCCCCTAAAAATCTTACTCAAAAAATGCTTGAATGGAAATTCTTGCACAAAATAAATAGACATTAAGCGGATAAATTTGAAATATTGCTATGCATACTTTTCGTTGCTGAGTTGAACAGTTTTGCTCCATAACGATTTACTAACAACTTGAACACAGGCAGAATTCTTAACAGTCTTAGGCACCCAAGAAAAGAAAGTCTTTTGTTACCCGATTCTTTGCACCAACTTACCGTGAATCGTACAGTGCTTGGAGTCTGTTTGGGTCTTGTATACTTATAAGGATCGTTTTGTGATGAGAAGCCCCGGCTTAAGAAACGAATGGCATGCTTACGCTTGACTGGCCTTTGCAGCGGGTACCCCGAAACACTTGTATCCAAATCGTTGGCAATCTCATCGAGTAGGCCATTAATATTCGATGACAAATCGACATTGGGCGTATCGTTGCTATTATCGCGTAAGAGTTTTATATAATCCGGTGCCATGGTCTCGTTCGCTGGCATATCCATTAAATCGTTTAATCCAGCATTGACCTTCTGGGCGAAATTCAAACGATTCTGATAGCGTTGACGTCGTGGCTCGGCAATAATATGCGCATTGGTCCGATCGAAGACGACACCCGGATCTGTCGACAATTCGCCCAAACTATTCACGTAGACATCATCAATGGTCACACTACTACTTGAGGAGGTATCTTCGTTTTGTTGCGGTTGTATTGTTGTTGTGTTGTTGTTGTTGTTGGTCTCGAATTTTTCTTGCCATAGCCAACGTTTTCATTATTCTTTGGATTGTTGTCCTCTTTAATTCGGGACGTCGCGGCTTTTTCTCGACCATATTTCGCACTGCCACGATTATGTGCCGATTCGACTTGATCGCGTGTCACCGACTTTCGGCCGGATGCCGGACGACCACGCGATCGAACGGCTTCCGATTCTTTTACGGTCGTGTCATTCGACGGCAGTGTGCTCTTATTGATCGTACGCGTCCGTGGCGTTGTTTGAAGTGAAACGGAAGCAGAACCGGGACTCGATTGCAGGGCCTTCGTTATTGTCTTCATTGGATATTCGATCATTTGGCGTACGGTTTCCATCATATCGAAACTGCTGCCGACACGATTGATATCGTTCTTTGCGTAGAAACGTTCGGAGTCATCACAATTGACATTGCGATACCAATCGCAGACGAAATATTTCTGATTGAATAGCGTTCCATTCGGACATAGGAACCCGAAGCCATGGACCGACCGTGCTGTATGCGTGCAAATGCGAAAGGCCTGGCAACGGCTCTCGATGTCCGCATAGTATCCTGCATACAAAATTCGAATGCAATTGAATAATACACACAAACACACAAACACACACACACACACACAGTGAGAGAGTGAGCGACCCCAGCAGTTATTTGTAACCGATGGTAATGCAAAAAGTAAATCAAAAGGCGTACTGTTTATGCATTACAGAATCGATTATTTTGAACACGGCGATGTCCTAGCGAATGTAATGCATGCCTATTTGCATTACCAGTTGTACGAAATGTAATCGAAAATACTTGATTTTGTAATGCATTACTATTTGCATTCTCAAGTAATGCTATAGAAGTATGTAACGCTTTGCTTTGGGAGTGAACATATTAGGCAACACATTACCTTTTCGATTACCTCTCCATGCAAATTTGTTCAATTTACTTTGCATTCCTATTTCATCGATGAAAAAATGCATTACTTTGGTAATGCATTTCCTAAATAACTGCTGGGAGGGGCAGAAGATAGGTGCATACCTTCATGGCGTCCTGTGCAGACGAAGCTCGTCTCTGGAACGTTACTGTAGATTGGATAGTCCACTTCCGGTATGCCTGGTATCGTGTGTCTAAGATCGAAATGCTGTCCAGAGCTATATACACCATAATTAAGAAGCACACATTCATATATATTGTACATATACATATATAGATTCACGGAGTTTAAGGAAATATTTACCTCACAAGATCGCTGAGCTTTTCTGCATCTTCGAAATTTTCTTGCGCCTCGATTGGATTCAACAAAAACAACAGCAGGAAACAAAATAGAGCTGAAAAAAAAAATCTATGTTAAAACTAAATTCGAACAGTATTCTTTTAATTTACCATCGAGTCTATGTTGCCCCATTTTTTGTTTTGTTATTTTATTTAATTTTTTGGTTTGCTTAGATGTTGTCTGAAAAAAAAAAAAAAAGATTTCAACTGAATTTAAAATCGTAATAAAACTTAGAATTACCAGGAAATATACAGGTATATGCTTGAATCCGAACACTAACGGAATCAGAATTTTAGTCAACTGAGAGTTTTATATAAATATATTTCATAGACCAGCGTACAAAATAGGGCTCTGTGCAATTAAGAACCGATAGCAGTTCCGACCCAAAATCAAAACCAACAAAATCTGTAAATTCTGTATGAAATTTTGGTCGATTTTAATTCCGATTCCGTCAGCTTTCGGATTCTAGCACATGCCCAATAAAAACAAAAAAAAAAAAAACATTTATTTTATTTTAATAAGCAGACCTATTCCAAATGAATATTCCCCGGGAATTTCGTTCCTAGAAACTTCGATCCGCGGAAAAAGGAAGGAATTCTGAGTGTCAATAGAGAAAAAAGAATGTACTGACCTTTATATTCCCTTCGCAGTGTGCTTGGAATGAAAGAATTCATTCAAATACGCACGGAAAAATTCCCCCGGAATATTTAGAATTTTTTCTAAATTTTTGAAAATTTCATCCAAATTTGAGCCTTAAGTTATGCAACGTATTTGTGTGCTAAGGCTTAAGTTTGTAATTTTCATTCCCATTATTCACTCACTTATAAAATTATTTGCTTTTGCTATTTATCCATAGATTTTGATTTTTAAAATCTTATTTTGTTTGTTAAGGAACCAACTTTAAATGAAAAAATCGGGGAAAAAAATTATCTCTTTTCGATCGATTTTTTACATGCCGACGAAAAAAAAAAAATTAATCAATTTTCCCCAATCCCAATTTTATAAGTTTTAAAGATCTACAGAATCTTATCTTCTTGATCGATCTTGAAACTATGTGAGAAAACATCTTCGAAGAGTCGATTTTCTTTAATTAGAGAGATAATTCGTTCAAATCGGATAATGCAGTGGCGAGTTCTGCTCGACAAAGCTGCCATCAATCCCCTTAAAAAATTTTCTTCTTTCAAAACTTAATTTATAAAAATCGCTTCAATAAAGAATTCTTAAAATAATTCTTTCGTGCTTAGAAGGCCAAAGTCCCTCGGGAAAGTCCCTTGAAATCTACTGAGAATTTAATGAAAAATTATTTGTAAGCAAGTGTAATTACCAGGGCTCGGATTTTGTTGGCATTTATTAATTTAAAGCATACTTTATGGAGTAACAAATTTTTTTCAACTCACATAAAGCTAAGATTCAAATAGATTTTTAGCTTCAATATGAAAATTTTGGAAGTTAGAAAAGCGGTTCGAAGTTCAACTTCGCTAAACTTATTCGCAAAATGTTGTTGAGAAAAATTTTTGCCCCAAAAAGTATGCTTTAAATATATAAAAATCAACAGAAATCCGAGCCCTTGTTATTACTATCAACTTGATTCTCACACATAAATCAATTCTAGGATCCCAGCAGTTATTTAGGAAGTGCATTACCAAAGTAATGCATTTTTTCATCGATGAAATAGGAATGCAAAGTAAATTGAACAAATTTGCATGGAGAGGTAATCGAAAAGGTAATGTGTTGCCTAATATGTTCATTCCCAAAGCAAAGCGTTACATACTTCTATAGCATTACTTGAGAATGCAAATAGTAATGCATTACAAAATCAAGTATTTTCGATTACATTTCGTACAACTGGTAATGCAAATAGGCATGCATTACATTCGCTAGGACATCGCCGTGTTAAATATAATCGATTCTGTAATGCATAAACAGTACGCCTTTTGAATTACTTTTTGCATTACCATCGGTTACAAATAACTGCTGGGGACTCTCCCATCGCAACAGTAGTGGTAGCAATGATTATGTGTGTGTGCAGTAATTAACAGTAATGGCAACCTGAATGATAACTCTGAAGACTCCTAATCCACATTGTTGCATACTTTTACATATTATTTCAAAAACCAATGTGATTATGAATCACGATATTTTTATGTGACACAATGACATGGAAATTTTTTTGTGACCCCAAAATAATGCCCAACATTATCTAATCTAATGAATTCGTAATACAAAAAACCCACAAAAAAAAAAAAAAAACTACAAATAAAATGAAAAAAGTTAAACAAAAAAAACTGTGTCGAAAAAAATTGAAAAAAAGTGAAAATAAAAAAGGCGTTTTGGGGACATAATTTCGACTGATATGGCAGCATTGTGAGCGTGAGTAAAAGCAAAAGTTGATTCCGTTTTTATATATGCAAAAATTTATCACATAATATTTATGGCCTTTTAGCAAGCGATTTTGACAGATTTGCATGGAATGATGGACGCGATAAATGTTGCGATCAAAATTTTTACATGAAATAAAAATATAAATCGATCGTGAAACAATGAAATAATTCAGCCTAATACAAGAGTCGTCTTTGATTTTTGCTTTATTGTCGCTTTTAAGACGTGTTAATTCAAAGAAATGGGATTTCGGTTCAACATTTTTTAATGGGTTTCGAAATAACGATCGAAACGATCATATTTCGTGTGATTTAAATTTTGAAATTTCTATTTCATTCTCTGCTTTGATCGTCTTGGGAATTACTTCAAATATTTAAAAGTTCTTTCAATCGTTCAATGTAGTTAAATGAGGGGAGCGAGGTGGATTAAGACAGCAGCGGATGCTGGTATAAGTCAGGGAAAGGGGAAATAAAAAACACACAAATATTAACAAGTTATTGTTTTACTTTGGGCCATTCCTAAGCAGTGAAATGTCTCCCCGAATATGCGCCTAATTGTAGGCCATATGTGTATACATATACAGTCGACTCTCGTTAATTCAAACCTGGGATAATTCGATCCTCTCTATAAGACAAAGTAGAGCTGTAAAAATCCCAAAATTTACACCACTCGGGTGTATTCGTTATTTTTGGTGAAGTAGTCGTTACTGATTACTCGTTACTAAGTACTCGTTCTATTTTTTGTAAATATTGTTCATTCATTCATTGAATAACTCAAGCATATAGGTACATCACACTTCTATTACATGGTTCACCAAACTATAGTGTGAGCTATGGCGTGATTCACCACAGTTGAACTTTTTCACCAAAACATGGTGACTCGCGCCAAAAATTTGGCCGATGTTGCAGTTATGGTTCTATATGAACTCAAGGTTGATAAAGTAATCAAAACTCCCTCATGCTCTTTGACTCTTCATTCAGTAGTTAGTAATCAAATATCAACTCACTCGACTACCATACTGTTTTGCGGACCCATTATTTTAGTATTTAATTACTCCGGAAATCATCAGCTGGCATGTGTTCAAAAAAGTACTAGTAACGAGATATTTCCATCAGTAACGAGACGTTATTTGATTACTGACTACAGTAGTCGTTACTTTTTACCGAATAGTAACGATATTTTACAACTCTAAGCCAAAGTGATCACGAGTTCCCTAAAAAACCTCTTTATACAGTCGACTCTCGTTAATTCAAACAATCGAAAATTCGTAATATTTTAAGAGTCCATCGAGAATTCGAATTAACGAGAGTTAAATTAACGAGAGTCGACTGTATATGGAAATTATTATGAGTCATTTATGATAGCTTCTTCATTCCGTTGGAGTGGAAAATGTATCCCAATGTCTACTTTCAAAAAAAAAAAAAGCTTGTTTCAAAACCTCTTTATTTTCATGTCATTACCAAGTCCATCTGTCTTTCTGTATGTCGGCTTGAATGTCTGTCTGTCTGTCTGTCTGTCCATTTGTCTGTCCATATACAATTTTCTTATTAACAAAAGGTTGAGCTATCATTATGAAATCCGGCATTCATATTGCCGAATACACAAGTAAGACCAAGTTCAAGAATGGACTTTGATCGTGGGTACATTTTTATGGGTACCTCTAGTATTAAGGTCTAACCGCGAGGGGAATCTCTATGATTTACGGGCTTGGCAAACCCGCGGACCCTAGCCAACTGTCAACCAATACAGACAGATTTATATATGGCATCAATAAATTGGTAGTATTTTGTGGTGCAAGGTACGAAGGGTAGCCGGGGACTGGGAGCCCCAGAAATACGTAAAAGTATTCTGGATACCGTCCTTCGGGGAGTATCGCGATGGCTGTTGGTAATTTATGAGGTAAGGATAGTACCGTATCCCCACACCCAGGTTAACCGATTCGGTCCATACCCGCTGATGAGACAAAATTGATACACGATAGGTGATGCTCCGTGGAACCTTTTACAAGTCAGTAAGGTCCTCAAGGATATTCGACTGACTATAAGCAAATAAGAAATTGTTTCAGAGTCTGTCAAAAAAACCGCTACAAAATCTGAGTTTTTTGTAGTTCTGCAGTGAAATTTGAAAGAGCCTCTGATGAAATTTTCAAAGCTTCAAAAATTGGTCGCGCAAGAGGGTGGTGATCTCTCGAATACTTTGTCTCAATGTTCGTGGTCTTGGAGTCCACTTTAAAAAAAAAAAAAAAAAAATACATTCAAAAAAATTATCGGTGTCGGGTATTGATCGCCTGACTGAAAACACCCTTACTTCTTTTTATTATCTTTTTTTAATTATTTATTTGTTTATCTAATTTTGCTTTTTGAAGATCCCATTCAATCAATGCTGATCTCAGAGATCTCAGAGACTGACTTCAAACATTTGAACAGAGTCAATTTCGTTTTCGTTAAGACTTTACGATGGCAATAAATGCAATTAAGACTTTTTCATTTCAGCTTTTATTTGAGTATAAAAAATGCCAAATAGATTCACTGAGACGGTCTGAAGGAGAAGAAAAAATAAAAATGTCGATCGTATTTAATAACTTGGATCTCTATATTCAAATGACCAGTCCGGATTAATTTTTTCTAAAGAAATTTATTTGAAAAGATTCATTTTTGTTTTTTGGGGGGGAATTCGTTGAATGATCGGGGCTTTCCCAACCGATCTACAGATGATAGGATTAAATAGCTGAAAGCCCAATTCCTCAAATAGTTAAATGAGTATTTTTTCGAAACGATTCCGATTATTTGGAAGGAAGAATTTTATGAGAAAGGAAAATACGGTGGAAAAATATTTGCGTATGACAAATGAAAGTCGGTGTTTAGATTAGGAGAGGAGGGAGAGAGGATTCACATGGCAACTTCGGCACCTTCGAGTTCCCGCGACAAAAGACTCCTAATCGAAAAACAGACAAAGATAAAAATGTGAAAAATTTCAAAAGGAGATATCATGACTTTTCTTTTCGAGGCAGAAATTTTTTTTTTTTTTTGAGATATACAAAAAAAAAAGAAACAATTTCTGTGACTAAAAAGTTTTGCTGATATTATTATCGGCCGCTTTTATTTAATTTTATTACAACACAGCAAAAGCTGAAGCATTGAATCAATGAATTTTTAGATCACAAGCCACTCTTCAATTGATGCACAACGACAACACTTCAGTTCTAAACAAAAAAAAAAAAAAAAACAAAAAAATTGTAATAATAATAATTAAAAAATTTATTGAAAAACACTTGAATGTTCAAGTGCAATCAAGTTTTGTACATAGTTCACACGATTTTTTTTTTGACAATTTTGGTACATCATTTCCAATGTCAATGCTGCTTCCATAATTGCACTCGCAGTGAAGTCGTCTTTTTACGCTTAATTGTCTGCTTTGATAAGGTCAGTGGCGCAGTGGCATAATGACCATAATTCAATGAGAATTTCTTCGGAAAAAATGACATTTAATCCCTACAATAAAACCGATAGCTTTGCCGTTCCGAGTCGACGTTCAACTGTAGGTAACAGTCTTCCTTTCTAAAGCGATACAGACAGGTCCGGCTGTAAGAAAAATTTCGCCACATTCTCAAGACCACAAAGCTTACCCCGTTTCAAACGGGATTAATAATCGCTAATAAAAAAAATGAAAAATAAAAATAAAAATAAGAAGAATAAAACCGATAACTAAGGGCAACTGAATATCTCAAGCCAAACAAATGAATTCCACAATCCTTGAAGATCCTCCAATATTTTCAACTTTTATCGCAAGGGAAAAAAAATAAATAAATCAATTTCATTTCCCTGCAAAACATAAATCAACCTCATATCGCAAGAAGACTTAACGTCTAATCAAAACGTTTAACTAAAGAAAATCTTAAGGGGGTCTTCTCATTGAGCAACTTTTTTTTTCGACTTTTTTTTTTTTTTGCATTTATTTATAGCTTGGGTAGTTGTGAATATGCCCCTAAAAGGATTTTTTGAAATTCGAAATAGTTTAGAGGATATAGCCTTCTTTGTCGAGCAAGATCTGCGCTAAAACGAGTAATTTTTGCGTTGCTTCAAACTTTAAACGCGTTTATCTCGAAACCACGTTTTTCGAACTGGCGGCCATGATATCTCCAGTTCAACTGAACCGATTTTCATGAAACAAAGTGGAATCGACGCAGAATTGTCACCATTCTCGGGTGAACCTCGACCATAATTTTAAAAAATTTTTTACTATTTTTTTTTTTTACACTAAACTACAAAAAAAAAGCCCGAAATTGAAATTTTTTTTTGAATGGCCGCCATTTTGTCAAAAAAAATCACAAAATTAAGCTTGAGGTTCACCCGAGAATTACATCTATACTGATTATAACCCCGTTTTTTTTTTCCATTTCGGACGCTCCGGAGACCCGGAATCGTGGCCGCCGTGACGACACCTTTTTTTTTCACCACCAACTTTGAAGTCTCATTACTTTTTGAACAGCCCACGTATCGAGGCAAAAAAAATTTTTTTTATTTACTTTGAACCTTTTGTAATACAATAAATAAAAAAAAGTTTTCAATTATTCTTTGCGTTTTCAAATAAGAATTTTTTTAAAAAGGGTCCAAAAAACGGTTTTTCAATGAGAAGACCCCCTTAAGGAAGTCACATGTGCAGCAAAAAATAATAAATAAGCCTAACAAAACCCCAACCGGTAGCTCACTCTAATCGCTGCTTATGAAATAAATATGTGTACAAACTATTAATAACATTAATCTTTGGTCAAATTAGATTTTTTTGAAAATTTTTGTTTTTGTTTTTGTTTTAATTTTCAACATTTTCGCTTAATCTCAAAAAAACGGACCAAATCACTGTCTTTACCACATTGCAAGGTCATTGTCAAGAGTAGTTGAAGTAGTTCGTTTCAAGCATTGCGGCTTAAGCGTACAATCAGCGGCAACAGCAGCAACAGTAATAGACACAGAAATAGAAGAAAAAAAAAATTGAAAAATGATGGACAACCTCTTCTCTCATTATTTGATTTAAATACGCTTTATTGCTGTTATTTCATTATTTTGCTGTCGATCTTATCGAACGAAGTCAAACGTGACTGCCCATCGAACAATTTTTGTTACAGACTGATTTGCTCTTGTGCCTTTGACCGCATACATTTCAAACGGACCTACCTGATTGCTTGATCCTATTAAGAATTGTGGCTATTTTAACATGATATGATCATTGAAATTGCATCATTAATTTTTATTTTTTTTTTTTTTTTTTTTTGTGGGTCCCAAAAATGCGCATCAATTTCTCACCACAAAAAAAGGAAGCCGAAGTACCTAGAAAACGTCATAAAAATTTGATGGCTTTGAGCGAATTTTGTGTCGATCCCTCAATTCTGTTTAAAGTCTTCCATTCTAAGCTCTATTCATAGGTAGAAGAAAACAAAAAATTTGCAAAATTGTCGAATCGAATGATTGTCTCTCTCAAAAAAAAAAAAAAAAAAAAAAAAACATTCGACACGCTAAGACAACGTTGAAAGTCATACGAAATCATATATCAAAAGTTTATAAAATTTACCACCGTGCAGAGGAGTATTCTGTGCCTTTTAATCAATGTCGGAAATGAACTTGAAACGTAACGTTTAAGCATTTCAAATTTAGTCTCTCATTATTTAATTTCGTTTTGAGAAAAAGATCAATTAAACGGTTTCGGACAGATTTATTAACAATCGCCGAAAATGACTGACAACGCGATCTACTTACTATGATTGCCGCAGCACACGCAATGCGCAACGCGCAACGGGCAATCGGTCGCAATTTCAACTTCAATATTTTGTGTCATGCAACATGCAATGGGAATAAACAGAAATTACATTGAAATACCATCAGATAACAGTTAACATTTGACTAGCATGCTCAAATAATCCATAGACTTAGGCACGAGAGCCTTCAGCTGAAAGCTGATGGAGCAAAACGAAAGATTCAGGAAACGAACTTGAAACTTTTAATTTGTCCATATTTCTTTTTGTTTCCATCGATTCTTTTAGATAATACATTATATTATTAATTTTTTTTGCATATTTGAGTGGTCATAAGTTATTCCCTGAATATTTTTGGCTTTTATCGTATAAATCATCTGTGTGCAAGTCCTTCGCGAGATTAATAACACTCCTTAGTGAAGCATATCGAAATGTTTTTTTTTTTTTTTGAATTTATTTAAATAAAAGCAAAACTAAAAATATCAATTAATAAGAATTTATAACAGACTCAAGTTCTTATAAGTAATTTTTTGTTTATTTGTTTTCATAGAATATCTTCCTGCAAACTTAAAATCGAATTAAGTGGGTGTTCTTGAAATTGAAGAACTCGTAGGTACTTTCAATTGCTTTCGGAGTAATCTATCCAGCTTTGGCGGAGAACCTCTTGTAGTAGATATTGGTAATTAAGTGGCTTGCACATAAGCTTGAAATCTTCTTACAATTATGGTTTTTTTTTTTTTTTAAATTTAATTTATTCAAGGGGTACACTCGAGAGTCGCATGATATGTTACGCTATCGAGTTTTTCAGTCGCACTTGCTCATGGGAAGGAATACACTCCCTGGTTATAGTCAATATCTATTTTATTGCTATCTGGTTGATCGTCAATGAAGCATTCCAGGAAGTAAATAATATATTTGAGCATAAAACGTACATGGACATGGATGGGTTCATTCATGAGCGTACTTTAGTAGGGGACAAGGGTCTTTTTATTTTATGTGAAAGTTGAAAAGATGCAAATTTTGACAAAAGGATATACTTTTTCAACTCAAAAGAAAGTATTTTCAACGAATTATGCAGCTGATTAGCTTCTTCCAAAGCAGGTACTGGTAAGTACGTTTCTTTAAAAAAAATTTCAAGGAACCAGAAAATAAAATTCATTATAAGAAGAAAGAAAGGCACTAAAAATGTAGCGACAAAGCACTTGAGAAGATTCACTATAGGGAAGAAATTCGTTATACGGGTATTTGATTGTTTTCCCTTTCCCGGAGAAATGAATTCCACTCCCAAATTGATGTGATTTATTTCCCTTTTCGAAGAGACATGGATAATTACCTCGACATTAAGATTGGGAAATGAATTTTCTGAATTGAGCCATTAAGATTTCCCCTCAATTTTGGTAGATGGAAAATAATCACATCAATTTGGGAGTGGAATTCATTTCCCCGGGAAACGGAAAACAATCACATACCCGATAGAGTATACCGACTACAGTTTTAAAAGGGAATCGAAAATAATTCTTTTAAAAATACAATAATATATTATGCTCTTCAAAAATTCAAAATTACCATGGAACTTAGAGATTTAGTTGGCATTAGTAAAATAGATATAAATATTTATCATCTCTCACATTGAAAAAAAAAAACCCCCCCGATCAGTAGAGACCTAAGTATTTTGTGGGACATTTTTAGCAAAAGAAAAAGTGGAATCAACTGATGAACTAGGGCCAGAATAAGGCCAAAAAAATGGTTTGATGTCTTCGTGCTTTGTGCAATGGTGCTTCAATGTGCTTAGAAGAAGAGGTATAGATAGGAGAAAATCAAAAAAAAAAAAAAAAAAATTGACATAGACTTTAGACGATCATAAGGCGCCTTCCAAATTGACAGGACAGTGGAATCTCTATAACTCTAATGTCAAGGGAAATGCAAAAAAAAAAAAAAAAAAATTGTGTTTCCACTTCAAAGACCTTAGAGATACAGGATTTCAGCGGAGGAGAATGACTGATTTTTTGGACTTCCTAAGGATTTCGACTTAACGAGGTTAGGGTTATAGAGATTCCAATGTATTTGGCATTTTAACATTTCAGGAATCTCCCATAAAAGGCTTTCCAATGCCACATATTTATTACTAAATCCATATCATTACCATAGTTTTAGTTTTCTTAATTTCATTAGTTTCATTGATTTTATTAATTTTCTTAATTTTCTTCGTTTTCTTAAGCCTGAAATATACTACAGAGTTTTTTACGTAGAGAAAAGAGTGTAGAGAATCCACCTTTATTGTGAATACCGAAGACCGTCTCTTCGATTTTACAGGCTCTACGTAGACTGCCGTCAACATATTTCGATTAGAGCTCTACTGTGTGCACCATGGCTGTTTACACTGTAGAAGAATGTTTTCTCTATAACTCTACAGTAGAGAAAATTACTTTTGAAGTGTGTACAGTCGTGGAGCACATAGTGAAGCTCTTCTCTAAATATGTTGACTGCAGTTCTACGTAGAGCCTTAGAATTGTAGAAACGGTCTTCAGTGTATACAAAAAAGGTTGATTCTCTACACTCTACACTCCTTTCTCTACGTAAAAAAGTCTAGAGTGTGTTTCAGGCTTTGGTTTTTTTTTTTTTTTAATTTTATCTTTTTCTTTTTTCAAATGGATCAAAAGGATCTTAAAAACCTACCTCTTTTCCTTTCGCTGCCCCTTTGTTTTTTTTCTTTTTCAAATTTATTTCTTAAATTAAATTCCACGTCTCAAAAAGAATTCCATTAAGTCTCGAAGAACTGAAATATCCTTATACCGGGACAAAAAAATTTTAAGATTTAAGAAATTTAATTAATAAAAAATTTTGTTTTCTTTTTACAATATTTTTTCGTTTTGAATTTTTTCAGGCATTTTTAAAATTTTTCTTCGTGATATTTACTTTTCTTATCACCGAAGCTCATAAGACAGTGAGAGACACACAACTTAAAAGATCGCGCTTCTTTGTATCCTTTGGGCTTTATAAGTGATTTCTCTTTGAATTTATTTCATTGAATGAAGAAGAAAAAAAAACAACATTCAATATTTTTCCCCAACGACCGTAAGCTAATTCAATAAACTTGACGCGTGAAAACGCGAACTTCAACTGAATTCTGTTTGGTACGGTAACCAAATTTTTTGAAGATACTCCCAAAAAATGTACAACGTGAACAAGAAGAAGAAGAAGATGCCGAAGCAGAAGCAGAAGCAGCGGACGGAGAAGATAAAAACCGAAATTCGTTAAAAAAAAAAAGTGTATAGGAAAAGGAAAATAAAAACTAACAAATCAACTCCAAAGAAGACTATCGATTACGTGGTCCGATTGTGCTGCTGACCCGTTAAAAAAGAAATGATGAAAAACTGCCGGCTGAAAGAGTCGCCGCAAAAACGAAAGAGTCAAGTTGCAGATGCGCTATCAAAGAGAAAATATAAATAAAAAAATATAAAAATTTATTTAAAAAAAAAAAATAAGTAAGGGTGTTTCAGTCAAAACCCGACACCGATAAAGGGTACCTATATATTTTTGAACATTTCTTTTAAGCAGACCCCAAAACCGCGACCAATAAGGCAAAGTATTCTGGAGATTTTCAAGACCGTCATTTTTCCATGTGCACTTTTTCAAATTTTGGAAATTCAATCGGACGGTTTAACCTCAAATTTCAAGTTTCATCAAAATATTTCAAAATATTCAAGGCGAGTTTTTGAGATTTTTATTATAGGCCCTAGAACTGGAGGTACCCCGAAAAATGGACTGATCAAATCAAGACAGAAGGAAACACAGACAGAAGGAAAGACAGACAAAAGGAAATGACAGACAGAAGGGAAGACAGACAGAAGGAAAGACAGACAGAAGGAAACACAGACAGAAGGAAAGACAGACAAAAGGAAATTCCAGACAGAAGGAAAGACAGACAAAAGGAAAGACAGACGGAAGGAAAGACAGACAAAAGGAAAGACAGACAGAAGGAAAGACAGACAAAAGGAAAGACAGACAAAAGGAAACACAGACAGAAGGAAAGATAGACAAAAGGAAAGATAGACAAAAGGAAAGACAGACAAAAGGAAAGACAGACAAAAGGAAAGACAGACAGAAGGAAAGACAGACAGAAGGAAAGACAGACAAAGGAAAGACAGACAGAAGGAAAGACAGACAAAAGGAAATGACAGACAGAAGGAAAGACAGACAAAAGGAAAGACAGACAGAAGGAAAGACAGACAAAAGGAAAGACAGACAGAAGAAAAGACAGACAGAAGGAAAGACAGACAGAAGGAAAGACAGACAGAAGGAAAGACAGACAAAAGGAAAGACAGACAAAGGAAAGACAGACAGAAGGAAAGGCAGACAGAAGGAAAGACAGACAGAAGGAAAGACAGACAGATCGAATGACATGGCTAAAACGAATAACGCTGATCGTTACTATAGCTACATAGTTTGTTTGGTCTCTCTCGAATGGCTCAGGGTGCTACCCACAACCGCACAAACTTAACATACCCTCGATAAATCGTGTGTCCGATATAAAAACGTATCTCTATACGCATGCGTACATAAATAAACAAATAAATTAAGTTTATTATTGTCATAACGATTGTGACTAGGCTCGAATTATCGCATGCATCAATGCAAGACCACAGCCAATAACGCCGTCAGGTTTTCAGGTGCCTCAAGAGACAGAGAAAGAGAGAGAGAGCGAGAGTGAGAGAATCCGAGCACTTTCGTTTTTCGAAAAAGACGCGTTACAGTTTCCTTAAAAGGTCTGCAGATCAATAACAACTTGAAATGCATTGATCTTTCTTTCTTTTCTTTTTTTCTTCATTCTTCTTTTCTTTTCTGTCACTGATCTGGATGCGCTAATCGGCAGCAATTATTCATGCAGTCCGGATTGCGTATTTATTGAGCGCGTTACGTATACGTCGGTATGGCTCCACTTTGTTGCCATACAACTAACGAGGAATGTTTTTTTTTATATATATACATTCGGTAGTTGAAAGAATAAATAAATAAATTTTTAAAAATAGAATTTTAATCTCCACATAATGCAAAAAACAAAAAGAGTCTATTGTCATTTAAATCGTCGACTTTGGCAATATATAGCCCTCCCTCCCCTCCCCCGCAGTAAATTCGCAATGAAATTCAACTTGTGAGGAGAAAAAGAAGAAGAAAAAAAAAACAGAAAAGCAAAGCTTCAATACAATATATATATATATATATATATATATATATATATATGTACGTATAACTTGAAACAAATTTAGGAAGACAGCAAGCCCGTGCGATTTGATTTATATATTTAACGGAATACCTTTGAGCAGTTGATCATCCACGCGTGCATTGGAACTGGTCTTGGAGCAGAACATTAGAACGAGCGCTCAGATGCTTCTGCAAAAATTTTAAATGAGCAAATTTAACATCGAAAACGTGTGGCAATACGGAACGAGAATGCTGGAAGTGAGCGGGTGATTGGGTTAACGAGAGAGTGAGTGATGAGTGAGTGAGTGAGTGAGTGAGTGAGTGAGCGAGTGGGAGGGTTGGGTGGTTTGAGAGGAATCATGCTGGTAACTAATCGAAAAAGATTTTAGTATATAATTAATTGGCAGTTGACACGGCTTGTCTCACATTCACAAATTAAATTGATTCAATTAATTATAAAATAAAACCAGCTATTCACTTGCAAATCGCATAAAAGCAATAACAATTAACAATCAAGTGATCGAGGGGTGCTTGTAAGCTTTTCCAATAAAATACCCATTAAGGAAAGGCAACAAAAGCAAAATTAGAACTATTCGAAGCAGGTTTAAGAGGCCATCAAAATCTGATTTATTACGCTAGAACTATATCAAACGGAATTTCAAAGAAAAATTAGCTAATTTAAACCCCTGTGGAGTCCATTTTGTTTATTTTTTTAAGATAGTTTTGATCAGTAAAGTTCAAATTTAAAATTAATTTTAACAAGATAACATGGTTCCAGTATCTACAGCAGACGACTTATCGATTTATTATGAAATAATACGATGATAGCTTTACCACATATCGAGTGTGTCGGTAAGGTGTTTTATTATATCAAATAATAGAATTTACCAATATAGGTATGCCAAAGATTTTTGGTGTTCTTAGTCATGCTTTTTTGTATCGGAATCATCCGAGCTCAAACCGAGGAGTTCCTCCAAGATTTATGAATATGTGTCTCTATTTACATATGAATAGGTACATATGTATGTATAACTAATTATGGCCTAAAAATATGCTAATATTTTATTGATTTCGAATGCTATCAACATCATCCCATGAACATAATAATCTTCAACATGATTCTCGTCTTCGTAATCTTCATTAACATGATTCTCGTCATCAATCATATTCATCTCATTCATATCATCATATCAGTCATACATATCATCCATCAATCAATAATCATCATCAATCTATCATCAATCATCAATCATCCATCATCACATCATCATCATCATCAATCATTATCGTCATAATCATCATCATCATCAAATATCATCGATCATATCATCATCATCATCATCATAATCATCATATCATATCATCACATAATCATTCATCATCATATCATCATCATCATCATCATCATCCATCACATATCATCATCTCATAACATCATCATCATCATATGCATCATAATCATCATCATATCATCAATCATCATCATCATCATCTATCATCATCGCATCATAATCTTCATCATCATCAACGTCATAATCATCATCATCATCATCATCATCATCATAATCATCATCGCCATCGACATAATCTTCATCATCATACATCATCACATAATCATTCATCTCATCACTCATCATCATATATCATCATCAATCATATCATCAATCATCATCGAATCATCATCATAATCATCATCGCCATCGACATAATCTTCATCATCATAATCATCAAAATCATCCATCGTCATCATCATCATTATCGTCATAATCATGATCATAATCATAATCATCATCTCATCATCGCCATCGACATAATCTTCATCATCATAATCATCATCAATCATCATCGTCATCATCATCACCATCATCATAATCATCATCATCATCATCATCGTTTTCATAATCATTATCATCATTATTTTCACCTCATACCTGAATCATATTTGTTCTCAAAAGAAGAAGTCATTGTCATAATCGGGTGGCGTTGAGGGCACTCTAAGTAGGTACTTCCTAAAAATATTGAAATATTTTTTGTTCAAATACGACCCAAAATATTGTTATATTTAAAAGATTGGAACAGTCCTTTGAAAAAGCAATTGAATGCAGTAAATTATTGGCAAAGATTCTCTTACTGCTGAAGAGATTTATATACAAAATCAATTGTGCAATTCCACGTAGGTACAACCGCCCTCTAGGTCTCATCCGTTACAGTGTTGTATAGACATTATATGCAGAAATCAATTTATTTTCAAAATTTGACATCCTCGAGAATTTCATTGTTTTTTTTTTTTTTCATTGAAAATTTTATATTTCTGCAATAAAAGCCAAAATGTGATTGTGACGGTTGTGATCATCACAATTGGATTAACCCCAATTACAGAAAAAAGTCTCTTAAAACAGTGATTACTCATAGACTTTACGTCAACACCTCAATCTTAATCTCCCTATGAGGTTTTCAACATAAAGAAATGCCTTTATGTTTATAATTTTGGGGTAGGTATGTATCCATGAGCTTATGTACATTTAAATGCATTGCGGATCTTCACACAGGCTTTTCTAATAAATATTTTTATTATTTTCATTTTGTTTCTATTTTCGATGCATTATGACCTAAAGAAACCGTAAACATGCATTGTAAACCATATCATTTTAAGGTTTTTTTTTTATTTGTTTATTTTTATTTAATTTTAATATATTTACATAATCTGTATTATATAATCCGTTGAATTCCAAGCTTTGGATGCTCATATGAATTCCAGGCGAATGGAATCTCTTCTTCTCTACCTACTGACGGCGGCGGTGTTCATTCAAACGAATTCGAAAAAACGAAATTAGATAACAAGATTAATCAAAGTCCAGTCAACGAGGAAGCATCAACACGAACCTTCAATTTAGAAAGAAGAAAGAAAAAAGAAAAATATAGGCAAAACAATACGAATAAAAAAAACATTTTATTTGAATATATTTCTCTCAAAATGAAAAAAAAAAAAAAATAAATAAATAATAATAAAAAAAATCGTAGGAAATAACATAAAACGGAATAAAAATTTGTGACACGCACAAAGTTCGGCTTGACTCCGCCCGAAATCCGCTCCCATTTAAGGGCCCACTGTGAACTGACACATTTAATTTAAAAAAAAATTTAAGAGAAGAAAAACATTTTCCTTCTTCCATTGACAGCCAGGGCGTGTACACGAGACTCATCAAATTCAGCTTAAGAAATCGTTAAAAAAAATAATTCGAAAAAACTTCAAGTGAAATTTTTCATTTGTTTTTTTTTTTTTCCTTTCTTGAAAACAATTTTTACAGTGCATAATTTCAATTTTATTTTTTTTTTTTCATCTCTCATTGTCCCCGTTTAAACAGGGATACAAAACGCGAGACACTGGAAGGAAACACATGAGAGTGACGGATATGGAATGTCTTTCGTCTCTGTCACTCTCATGTAATTCCTTCCAGTGTCTCTCTTAATCTAAGCACGGACATTATAATTTTTGCTATGCATTCTAGGAAAAGTAGGGAACAAATTTCAATTGAGACCTTTTAAGTTGTAAGGAATATGGAGAAATGGTTACTATTTGGTTTTAATTTTGCACAGAGAGAATAATTATCCTCAGCTATCCAACTAGAAGAAGAAATTCAGTTACATTTTTCCTCTATTTGATACAAAAAACGTTCACAAAATTTGTACCACCTTGGGAGGTATTGGTCAGAAATATAAAAAAGAGGTTGGCAAAAAATAATAACGTCTTTGAGAATTTAGCAATTTGTAGCTACTACATGGAATTTTTTTCGGATCAGTTAGTGCAAAAGTTACTTTTTCCAAGTCTAAGGCAACAACTTTGTCATAGAGAGGAAAATAAAATATTCAATAGTTTACGAGATACAGCCATAAATGTGTGCGCAACTTAATTCTCGGCCATATTTTTCGACATCGATTAAAAATTGATCTGTAGCCAAACTGGAAAAACCAAATATAAGGAATTGCTACATTTGCCAAGTACTTTCAAAACTACAGACAACATTTTGTTTAGATTTTACCCTTCTTACTCCCGGGTACGTTTCTGACTCACAAACTACGAGTTACCGCAATAAAAATCGTCTAATCTAAGCACGGATACAGTGTTCAAGCCTCACTGCTTTGTTATCGTCATCATTATCCCCAGAATGGACACCATTAATCCTTGTCCTGATATTATTTCATCAATTGTTTCTCCAGGCCCTTGACTTCTGAGGAACAACAAGGATATTCAATTTGAATCGAAGTCCAAAATAGTTTATAACCCAAAATCAAAGCCAACGTTTACGTGTCTACTTTCATCATCGAACGTCAGCTTAGCCGGATCCGAAACTGAGTATGAAAAAAAAACAAAAGAAAAAACAATCAACAATCATAAGTTCATGCCCCACATTGGGCGCCATCACGTTGTTTTCTGTTTTCTTCAAATATTCTTTGAATTTTAAGGTCACATCGCATTTTTTTCGATATTTAAGTTCAATGAGCAATCAATTTGAAATAATATGATACCAATAATTAACGCTTAGGTATGCTGGAGATCATCTGACGGTCACAAGCGACACGATCGAAGAAAATGACAAATTATTTGATTAGCTGTGAATCGCTATTAAATATAAGAGTTCAAATTTAAAGTTATTAATGAATTATTTAGCTGAATAAAGTTGTAAAACAAAAAAAAATATCATTAAAAAAAATATAAAAAAAAACAAATCAAAAACTGGAAACCAAGTGCGAAACAAATCGATTGATTTACCTTCGTGGTCATCAATCAAATTTATTCGAATGATGGTCTCGATTCGCCGTAGGCTGCACTTCAAGTACCTAATGCAAATAAATCCGAATTTATTCTGCCTACTTTAAAAAGCGATTTTTCGTAGGCTATAGGCACTATGTATAAAATTTGAATACTCTGATAATGTATTTATATTCATTATGAGTTGAGATTTTCGAAGATTATCAAGTGCTTCTTAAGCTCTATAATAGATCAATTGCTCAACTTTAAGGCTTAAATGCGAATTAATTGATAATGTTTCGTATAAGCAAAATTTCCAAAAGTCTGAATATATCGAGAAAAGAATATCTTCATCCGAAAAGGTTCGTTTAGAGACAAATAACGGTGTTATATTATGGCGATCCTGCCAGTACAATACCCGACTCTGATACACGGCTATCTATTTATGTTTGAATATTCCTTATAGCAGGCCCACAGATCTCGACCATTGATAAAAATTATTCTGCAGATTTTCAAGACCATAAAGGAGCCTATTATGCGGACTTTTCTTTAACTACTTATTTGGCCCAATACTCAAAACGATAACGATATTTGGACTACAGTTTTTGAAAGTAATTGATAAATTCTTATTTTGTGCTCATATTATTCGTGCTTAGGGTCCAAATAATATGCCTGATGATGAATTCGTATCTGCGTTCGATATCGATCGAATCAGCTATTCACTTTCAGCAATCGGAAAAAAGATTTTTTCGACTTTTATTGCGGCAAGTCGTAGTTTATGGGTCAGAAACGTATGGGGGAATAAGACGGGTAAAATATAAATAAAATTTTGACCGCATTTTTTGAAAGTACTTGATAATTGTGGCAGCTCCCTTTATTTGGTTTTACCAGATTGGTTACAGGTCAATTTTAAATCGATCTCGATGATTGTAGCCGAGAATTAAGTTACGCAATTCCTTATGGCTATATCTGGTAAACCGTTTAATATTTCATTTTTTGTCTATCACAAAATTTTAGCGCTAGATTTGAAAAAAGTAACGAGTGCTCCTGAGAACCGTTTTGGCAATGCAAAGTTGAAAGTTTTTGCCCAAAATCAGAAGAAACCATAAAAAATGATGCTCGAAATTTTTCATCCAATATAGCTCAATTTTTTCCACAGACGATCATGACTAAATCGAATCTCCTGGTTACACCGATCATTTCTATACATATTTTGTATGTGTCTGGGTGTTACACACACCCTTACATATGCACTATACCCCCCACACAGAGTGTGTTGGGTATAAAAACAATGAAAATGGCAGTGAACAGCGTGTACGCAAGGGGGCGTAACCCACTTCGAAATTATTATAAATGCTAAATAAATCGACGACTCCATTGAAAAAATAGGCGCCATGCTATTATTTTGAATAATAAAATACTTCTATGCCGGGGGTAAATATGTAAATTTGTTACTAATTCTACTCCTAGAATCGCTTCTGTATATTTTGCATATCAAAAAGTTCCCCAAAACGGAATGCGCGATCGCTAAGCCGAAGTTAAGACTCGTTGCGAGACAAAAATTTTTTTTGTTTATCAAAAAAATAAAAATATCTTCTATGTCTACAAGAATTCTTGAAGTCATTTATCTATAACTCCGTTTCAAAAGTAACCGCTTTGGGCTACAAAAAAAAAAAATAAATAAATAAAATAAAAATGTTACGATGATATCATAATCTTTAAAGTATGTAAAAAAAAAAAAAATAAAGATGAGGATTACGGTGAATAGCCGATAATCAATTAAATGTATTAAAAAAGAATAAAGAAGTTAATTAAATATGAAAAATGGGCTAATAAAGAATGAAAACGATTTGCTGATAATATTGAAATGAAGTAGACTTTATTTGAAGCTAATGAGTGATCCGAATACGGCTAAAGATGACAGACTTTTTGTGGAACAAATCGATATATTGTTTCGATATTACTTTATTATTATATTATTATTTCAGATTTATGCATTCTAAAATACATTGTTACATATCGAGAAATCGATCAGATTTCTGCTCGGTTTTCCTTAAGTGCCCGATGTAAAGAGGCTTTCCTATTATCATTGGTGAACATTATGTTTGTAAAGACGTGTATGCCGGTATGGTGCGCGGATCGTCTTAAAGGTAGATGTTTTCCATATATTAACTCTCTTTTAATTATTTATTAAAAACAGACTGTCGTTTAAACTATGAAACCGGTTGTGTGAGTGCGGTTTTCTTAATAGGGGGTTTTCCTATTTTAATTTTTGATATTTTTAGGGCTCTCTAGTTGTCAAATTGAAAAGCTTTCATTAAAATATCAAATCAATCATGAAATTTCTGACGTGTTTTTTTTCTATGAAGTTTTTCATTTCTGACAGAACTGGAGATAGCCTCTAAGCAAAATACGTACAAGTTTAGACGAACTCACCCAACTACACTGAGCGAACTTAACCATGATTTTTTTTTTAAAGGGCGCATTGTTATTCACAGTCCTTTTGATTTTCGAGCAGAACAAAAATTTAAAAGAAAAATGGGTTGATCAACATATTTTCGATTTGAAATTTAAAAAGGAAATATGTTTAATTAAATTTCTTTTCGTTCGGTACAATTCTCATTTGGTTTATAAAATAAAGACATATAAGAGATTTATTCATCTTAGAACTTTTTAAGCTTTACGAAAGCAGTCACACGACAACGGAGTGACAAAATCGGATGAAGTCCATCCGATGGCTATTTTTGGGGTTATGTTCTGTGTCCATTTGCTTTGAACGTAAAGTAAATTTGTTTTGACATTTTTTTCTTTTATGGGTATTTTAGAAATTTTTTTTTTATTTTAAAAATTATCTTGTCATTTCAATTATGTCCGTGGTTAGTTCAACAATTTAAATTTAAATCCATTTTTAAAAAATTATCATTTCAATTCAACCTGAAATATGGTTGATTCAATAGGAAAATCTTTATTTTTTCCAACAAGAAAAATTGTTAAATTATAGGGCATTTACATATACGTTTTAGCGCTACTCGTTTAAGCTAAAACGAGCTAAGTTAAAACGGGGTGTTTACACATGCGCATGTCGTTTTGTCATTTTGTGGTTATCTTTTGTTTGCTCAACACGTGAAATATGAGTGAATATTGTAATTTAGAAAAGAAGCAATTATTGAAATTGCGTTCGTTTTCTACATTGGTTGTGGAAACAGCCTCACAATTTTTAAATTAGAAATTTCAATGACCATATGTTTTGAATTTTTATAGTGATGACACTCAGATTTCGATATTCTTATCAGTTATAAGCAGGATTTATATTGTTTTCAATTAAAACAGGAAAGATTCTCGTTTTATTTTTGTATGATAAAACGGGAAAAATCTAACTTGTTTTAGTGCTAAAACGGGCAAAGTTGCTAAAACGCAAATAAAACGGCATATGTAAACGGCCTATTAAAAATATTCCTTGTTGAAGTCGTTTTGTATGTTATTCCTTTTGATTGAACCAGTTTTCTGGTTGATTTTTTTCCTGTGTGTAAGCTCATTTTGGGACTAGACGACGGTGAGTCCGATAGAGGCTAACCGTAGACCGGTCGCATCCTATAAACTTGGGACCGTTTCTATATGGACTCACCTACACCGAAACCATTTCAGTACTGCAGGGTAGTTGAATTCAGATGGTGGTACCAAAAAGGTAACAGAGACTCTCCTTAAGATCGATATATTCAAGAATATAAATCGATATTTGGTTTTGTCATAAAAAAAAACTCCCTATATCACCAACAAAATTTCTAGGTATATCGAAAAAACCTGCCAGTTCCAAACACGAAATTAAGCGATTAGTCGGTTTAATCTAATCATAGGCTTAATTCTTGAATTTCTCTGACGTAATTTGATTGGATTTTGTTGTTCGTTTTCCTCA
This sequence comes from Chlorops oryzae, assembly GCA_020466095.1. NCBI lineage: Eukaryota > Metazoa > Arthropoda > Insecta > Diptera > Chloropidae > Chlorops > Chlorops oryzae. Next base: position 4,111,153 of record CM035806.1, on the reverse strand, counting down.
ACGAAAGAAAAAAGGCCCAAAAAATTCAGTGGCATGAATCGAAACAATTAAGCCAAAAAAAAATTTTTTTTAAACCATTTGAGACGGATTAACGACAGGTGAATCGTTCGTCAATTCGATTAGCTTTGATTCTACTTCCTTGAGCACACATGAGCCATTCATCTATTCATTTTTCTTCTGTCCCTTCTCTCTATTATTTACCTATGTACATATTTCGAGTCGTAGTGATACCATTGCATCATTTATTATACATACATATATGTATAAGAATAAATTAATTACCATCTCCATTCAATCGAAAATCGAATTAAATGTAATAATTTGCCCATTAAATGTAATAGTCCGATCTACCATATTCGCTCAAAGGAATTCTCTTTTAGGGCTAAATGATTTTTTCATCTCGCGATCTCGTGATCTCGTGATAGCACAAAATCAGTAATGTCACATCCTTGACTGTCGATAATCACTCAGCTTTGAGATTGTCTATTCTTCGTTTTAACTTTGGCAATCGGAGCAGATTTTCAAATCGAAATAATTGTAAGGCATGAGCATTAATAGCAATCATCAGCGATAAGCGTTACTAAATTTGTCCAGCTTCTGCACAAATACACATCGCGCTGTGAGAGGAAGGTGCACACTGTGGCTCTGGCTGAGATAATGAGCTTTTCGACCTTGTTACACGGTCAGAGCGACTATTTATCTTGTTACGGTTTCTCTGTGAATATCAGGAATGATATTGCATTAAAAAAAATATAATGAAAAATATAAAAATTTTTAAAAATCTATAGGTACATCACGATGGCCAGTGTTTAGAAACGGTGAAACAAATCTTCAAAGCACTTCAACATAATTTATTGAAAAAATATACAACTTAAGTGCAATGGTGGTGCAGTCACAAATACGGACCGTTTTACACGGACGCGACACTTAGAAAATTTAAGTCCCCAAATCAAGAAAGTGGTAAGCAGTGTTTTTGTTTCGAAATACTTTCATACGGCTCATGCGGACTTTTACATTTATAAACATTTCTAAGCAGTTACGAAAGGCAATCAGATGTATACGGACGCGACAAAAATGTCACTTTTTGAGAAAAAATGCCCATATGTCCAATATAAAGGCACCCTGTATTGAGAATAAATAATACGTAAAGCAACACAATGCTTTTGAGAGAGTTTGAAATCAGCGGGAGATTCTTTGAGACACAAAAACTATGGTTATCCTTAACCCATCAATACATAAGGGTACAAATTTTTCACCATTTACTATTTATGAAATTTCTATAAATCGTTTAATTTATGTGGGTCAAAGGGTATAGCCAACTGTGGCCCCCTGAGAGGGATTTTAAAATTCTCTTGATTTTCGGATAGGTAAAATACTGTAGAAACCAACTTTTAGGTTCCTCTTGCACAGTGTCCTTGAAATATCCTTAAAAAATCTCTTTTAGTAAGCTCTCTTTTTAAAATTTATATTTCAAAAACTAATTAAGATAGAAAGATGAAACAAATGGCGACGGATAGTCCATAAAATAATAAATTTAAAAAAAAAATTTTTAATTTTACACTAAGAAAAATTTTTTCACAAAAAATAAATTGAAAATGTGTATGACACAAAAAGATCAAAAGATCTATGATTGATTGCGGTGCTAAACATATTTCAGATTATTTTTGAAAAATTATTCTAACCGCTTTGCACCTCCGCATATGGCGGAAATGGCCATGTTTCGTCACGTCGCCGCTCGTGACTCATCAATGCCTTTGGAGTGCATAAACGAAACATGTCGGACATGGCCCTAGGCGGAGGCTCAAAGCGGTTAAGCTAGAATAATTTTCCAAAATAATCAGAAAATAAAAATAATTAAATAATTTTTTTCAGTGTATTCCCGTTCTTGCGTCACTTTTTGGCTATTTTTTTAAAAATACCTTTGAGCATTACCTTTCATCAAGAAATTGTTTTTTCAAAATTGAAATGAAACTTTTTGAGATACAAATTTTAAAATACACAAGTGCATAAAGATACGAGTATCTATTCTGCGATAGAGGGCAATGTGAATATTATGAATATTTTATTTACCGATATTCACTGAAAGGTTTCACTGTAGCATATTGAAGTAGTGATAGCGACGGCTGGAATTGCCAAAGATTCGATTGAGCAAAAGAAATTTGAAATGAGAAAAATGAACGTTCGAATCCGTCAAAAAATCCCCACCTCCGCAGTCCAAGTGTCATTTTTCACTTTGACAACTATTTTCCTCTTTTTTTTTTTTTTTTTTTTTTTTGGAAGATGTTTTGCAGCTTCATCGAATCGTTGGTATTCACTCAAATTTTTCTTCGTGTTCGTTGTTCGTTATCACCAATAAAAAAAAAAAACAAAGATGAACTGGAGGAAAAAAATTGTTACCATCTACTCTCCATTTGGCATCTTTACCAACGAAAGTGTCACAACTAATCCATTGAAGATTTTCGTCGTATATTGTATCGATGATTGCGATGGTAATACCAAAGTCATATGGTACGTTCGTTTGTACCAAAACAACAACAAAAAACAACCCACACAATTAGCGCTCGGATTGACACTCGAACTAGAGTGGCTGGCCGTTTTTAGGAGGCTAAAACATTTTTGTGATTAAATGAGAAATAATTTTCAACATGCAAGAATTATTTCGTAACCATCAGGACTGGCGTGACGCCGCGGAGTCATATTTTTCTCAATTTTGAACTCCCTCTCAGCGATTGTAAACAATAATGATACTGATTTCAACGTATTACCCGAGTATAAACGCCATCAAATATGCAAGGAAACTTGTTCTTATAAGCGATGAATGCTTCTATTCAAATGAATTCAGTAAATCGAATAATGACTCAGCTTCGATGCTTTTAAAGGGGTAATGCTTGTAAAAGAACTGCATATATCCAAGAAATACTGTACATTGAGATGAGTGTATTTCTTTCTCCTGTGTGGAGCATAGAGCCCCATACTGTATATGGAACTAGTCGGAATTTCTTTGACAATTTCTTTTGAGAACAAAGGAAATCGATTCAAGAAACTATCCTGACAGTGCACTCGCTTGAATGTTACTCGAAAAAAAAGGAGTTTTTTTTTCTTTAAAAAATATTCAACTTACCCACCAATCATTTGGAAGACTGTTTTATGAGAAGATTCATTTACGAGTCTTTTTCGAGCCCCCTTCATGATTAGAAAATGATTGATCACATGCATGATTAAAAGAAGACTCGAAAACGACTCTCCAATATGTTTCAAAAGCGAGTCGTATTCAAATTGCAACAACAAAATATAGAGCAATCGCCAATTAATCATGTAGGCGATTTAAATATGATCATTCAAATTGTTTCTATCTTATATTTCACTCAATATTTGACTCAAAATTGAATTGAATGGAATTTGACTTTAAAGTTATAAACGACAAATTTCCATGACTTTCGATTTGGAAAGCTTGGTGTCGACGGGTGAGCACAGGACTGGAAAACGAGCGCTCCTAGGTTCAAATCCCACATAAGGCAAAGGAAAAAAAAATGTTGAATTTATTAATAATACATATAAAATATACACGGAAAAGCCAAAAAATGTGTATTGATTAAAAATTTTTTAAAATTTTTAAATTTGAAATAATTATTATAAATATAGTCAGAAGACTCCAAAATGATAGCAAATATGAGTCATTGAAGACTCCAAAATGATAGCAAATATGAGTCGTAGAAGACTCCAAAATGATAGTAAATATGACTCGAAAATGACTCGCAAATGATATCAAATATGACTCCCTAAGAAGAGTCGCGGCTAGGGTTCCAATTTCTCCCGATAAAAGTATCATTTTTGATCAGAAAACGAGCGCATATTTGATCTTTTTAATCAGAAAGGCGACTCGAAAAAGACTCGCTTTTGATCAAAAATTTCGAAAAATGCTAGGCGGGTATGATCCGAAAGATTTCGTTTGCATTATGAAATGCGAAAGGAAGCAACAGAAACTACATTGACAACATTGTCCAAAAGAGAAATCCAAAAATTGGCAATACCAAAAAGAAAAAAAAGAAATCAATGACCCCCGAAAGATCTTTCAGGCTACAGGTGTGCTTCGAAACAACGACCGCAAAGAGGATGTCTAATGATATCGGATTAAAAAAAAAAATTTTAATAAAAAATATCTTATAAGAGAATAAATAAATCAAAAAAAAAACCCTACACATTTAAATAATGTGGTTCGAAAAAAGTAGACAAATTGAAACCTCAGCCCAGATAATCTTAATGCGAAATCGTTTTTAGCCAACTTCATCGAAAATAAATCAAAATTTTAATCGAAAAAAAAAAAATTATCTAAAAATGGAATTTAAAAATACCTATTAAAGTAAATTTACTCTCATAGATTGCGTTTTTAGGGTCAACAATAGATTAAAGTAAATCCAATTTATTGACCTTGTGCCATCAAGACACAAATTAAGCTGGAGATTTGGTAGTTCGGTTCATTCTGGAAAAAATTGCCTGACTTTGTTTTCTTTGTTGAACTTGAAAAGAGTTATTTGTCAAAATCACAATTCAAGGAATTCGATCTTGTCTTAGAGAAGACTATGCTAGTCCAATGACCATTGTTTCTCTTAAGAGAATATTGAAATGCTCTTCTCACATAAATTGCGATTAAAATCAACTATTCCTTTAAAAGCGGATTTTCGACAGCAGACTTTTGCAAAATAAAAGCATGTCCAATCACTAAAAATTCTTAAATTGAGCGCCTAAAAGTAGGCTTATAAATGCTAAGAATAATTCCAATAGTCCGAAATCTGTTCGTTCTTGGCGCTTTGTCGATTTAAGAACATTCTGAGCAAGTATTTTAAAAGTTGTGTAATCTTCTTAGAGCCTTAATTATGAATCATTAGTAAAGGTTATAATCATGATTTTGTTCTTTAAATAAATTAAAGCATACTTTAGGGCAAAAATTTTCTTACCAAATTTTGCGATGTTAGCAGTTGAAATTAACGCTTTGTAACTTAAAAAAATGATTGAAGTTAAAAACGACTTATGCTAAATTGTGTGAGTTGAAAAAATTTTGTCCTTAAAGTTGCTTTAATAAATAAAAGTCAACAAAATCCGAGCCCTGCTTATAATTATGTATATAAATTAGCTTTTAAATAAACAAAAGCATACATCTAGGTGTTGGATTTAAATATTTTCTGTTGCCCTAGAGATTACTAAGGCAGCAGAAAAAATGTAAATTCCGCACCCGAAAGTATGCATTGAAATATTCCAAATATTTCCGATAATAACAAGTCCGTTCATTCTTGAAGGTACGCCAATTTAATCACATGTTGAAGAAGGCTTTGAAATATATCTGGATATCTTGAAAGCCTTGATTAAGCTCCGTTTATAAAGGCTTTTAATTATGTATGTATATAAATTAGTTTTTAAATAAACAAAAGCATACATCTAGGTGTTGGATTTAAATATTTTCTGTTGCCCCAGAGATTGATTACTGTCAGACTTCTTCAAAAAAGGGAAAAGTGAAAATAGGTAAATAGGGCGAATTGCGAGCAAAAAAAAAAAAACAGAAATCATTTCCCGTCAAACTGTGTTACGAGTTTGACATTGAAGCACCGAAAAGCAAAAAGAAACCAAAGACATAAAGATAAAAATAATAAATAAATAAAATAAATATAAAATCACTTCAAAAGATAAATTATATCATAAGGTAGGTTGGCCACAATTGAATGATGGTAATTAAATTGTATGGAGAAGACTTATCGGACATCGTCAAATCGAACGATGGCACTGTCAAAGGTTCAACGCTCGAAATTCCGGTCAAAAAAATATGACTCGTGATCTTACCACAAAATTCAATAGTCCGAGATTCAATGGCCATACGATCAAGAGTAGCGTTACAATGAAAAATCGTTTCTATTCAATTAATCAAACTACACCAACGATTTATATATAGGTACCTACCTATACCATCCGTTAGATGTTCAACAATCCGATCAATGAAAAAAAAAAAAAACAGAGCCCAGTTGGACGATCGAGGAAATCAAGGTGAGATTGTAAGTAATTTTTTTGTCTCGAGAATTTTATTTCTATTATTACTCGCTTATTAGCACACGAGACATACGGCACGATCGATTGGGCATGGCCAGATTTCGGCTTTGTGGTTTCATTCAAGCATGTTTGAGATGTTTATGATTTTGAATATTCACCATTCTAAAGTTTTCTATTAAAAAATAAATGGTGGTCCTATAATAAAATTTCAATTTAATAAAATATTGTCTAAAAGTATCCTTCCTACATATATTCCAATTACAATTACGAGGTAATATACAAAGTGCCGAATATTGAAGCCTTTCATACTCAATTTTCCATACCTGGTAATCAGCACTGCTGCTAGGCGGTATTTTGGTGACTCATTTTCCTTGGATATTAAAAAAAATTGATTTTCGGTTTAAGGTAATATCGAAAAAATCCCTCAAAACGGAAAAAAACCCCTCATTCTGGCATCAGTGCGTAAATTAAGATTTTATCATGACGCCTATAATTCTCATTTTGTTTGTAAAATGGGACACTTAAGACTGGCAGAATTTCTGAAAACTTTAATGAACGCTACGAAAAAGCGTTAGATTTTGCGCAAAAATAACTTGGCGCTAAAAAGAAGTTTTCGCGCCGCGGGCCTTCCAAAAGCGCTAGATCTAGCGCGAAGTTGGCATCACTGGTTAAATCTATGAGCTCGCTAAATCCGAGGGCTGATTTAAAACAAGCCATGGTGGGGTTCGTGGGGACATGGAAACGCACCAAAGCGCATCCGACGTAAAAAATTCTTTCAGAAGTGATTTAGGGCATAACAAAACTATCCACCGAGAACATTTTCTCCATCCCCTTTGTAATTTCCCATATTTCGAGGGGGGCTTGAACCCCCAAAATTACCCTCCCAATACGCCATAGTTCCCTCTGATGGTATTCGTCCTGAAAACAAATTTCCAATCATTATTTCCCTCCAAATGCAAAACTACTCTGAGAAATGGTACTTTTTTTCAAAAAATTCCTACAATTCTCACTGAATTCATGATTTGGGAAACGTATATAAAGCACTGAATTGAAGAAATTCTCAGTCATCTCAGTAGAGCTGGAGAACTATCGGAATGGATATTTGCAAACTTGAACACCATCATCAACACCACCATCAACAACATCAACACCATCAACACCAACATCACCATCAACACCATCATCACACATCAACACCATCAACAACATCATCACCATCAACACCATCATCACCATCAACACCATCATCACCAAACAACATCATCACCATCAACACCATCAACACCATCATCAACACATCAACACCATCATCACCATCATCACCATTATCACCACATCATCACCATCAACACCATCATCATCACCAAACCACACCACCACCATCATCATCACCAACCTCACCATCATCACCACAATCATCACCATCATCACACACATCACCATCAACACCATCATTCAACCATCATCATCACACCATCATCATCAACCCACCATCATCATCATCATCACATACATCATCACCATCATCACTAAAATCATCACCATCATCATCAACAACATCATCATCATCAACACCATCATCATCAACACCATCATCATCAACACCATCATCATCAACACCATCATCATCACCATCATCATCACTATTATCATCATCACCATAATCATCACCATCATCACTAAAATCATCACCATCATCATCACCAACATCATCATCAACACCATCAATCACATCAACACCATCATCATCACACCATCATCATCAACACCATCATCACATCAAACACCCATCATCACATCAAACACACATCATCACAACACATCACATCACATCATCACCATCATCACATCATCACCCATCATCACATCAACACCATCATCAACCATCAACTCACACATCATCAACACCATCATCACCACATACACAACACCATCATCACCATCATCATCACACACCATCATCATCACACATCATCATCAACACATCATCACTCAACACCATCATCATCAACACCATCATCATCACACCATCATCATCACAACACCATCATCATCAACACCACATCATCCATCATCACCACTAATCATCAATCACCATAATCATCAACATCATCATCAAATCACACCATCATCATAAACATCATCACCATCATCATCAACCCAACATCATCATACATCAACACCATCATCATCAACACCATCATCATCAACACCATCATCATCACACCATCATCATCAACCATCATCACACCCATCATCACATATCACCATCATCATCATCATCACATCATCATCATTACCATCATCATCCATCAACTATCATCACCATTATCATCATCATCATCATCACCATCACCACCATCATTATCATCACCATCACCACCATCATCACCATCAACAACAACATCAACAATATTAACACCATCAACACCATCATCATAACCAACCTCACTATCACCAACCTCACTATCATCATCACCATCATAATCACCATCACCAACCTCACCATCATCATCACAATCATCATCATCATCACTACACTTATCACCATCATCATCACCAAGCCCACCATCACCACCAACCTCATCATCATCACCATGATCATCATCATCACCATCATCATCACCATCACCACCACCACATTTCCACATCATCAACACCATCATCATCAACACCATCACCATCAACACCATCATCATCAACACCATCATCATCACCAACATCATCCCCATCAGCATCACCATCCTCACCATCAACAACATAAACACCATCATCATCACCAACCTTCGTGAGCGTCACAATTAGTTTAAAAAAATATGAAATGGAAATTTCGTAACAAAGCAAAAAAAGAAAAAAAAGATAAAAAAAATTCCTCCATGAAGAAATGCCCTGCCGAACCCAAAAATGCCGATATTCCAATAAAAGTTGAAAGCTTTCAAAAGTTCAATTCTGCATCATGCGGCGCACTATGAACTTGACACACTACTTTCTCTGAAGGCATCTTCGCATTTGCATCTTACGTATTCAAAAAAGAAGAAAAAAAAGGCGAATAAATAAATCGGCGACGCGCACGAACGAATAACAACCGCCTCGTTTCGATGGGTCATCGGATTTTTCTGCTTCAACTTTTCTTATTTCTTTCGCTTTTCCTTTCATGGGACCTTTTTTTTTCTTAATTGAATTGCCGCCGCACTGCTGCATTATGCCGATATTGAAAGGGCTTAGCTCAATGCGCTGACCTGGCTGGCTGCTGCTGCTGCTGCTGATGGTCCAAGCCTAGGTTCCACTTTCGTCTCGTTCCAATCATTCACGCATTTCGGCTGTGGGACTGTGACTGTTTTTTTTTTTTTGTGAGCTTTTTTTAAGGCTAATTCATGAATAGGAATCATGTAACCCGGCAATGTCGATTATGCAACAACTTCGATTTGAATTTAAATCTGCTCTTTTCGATTGATACTTTTGGACCCCTGAAATTGATTTTTTTTTTTTTTAATATTATCTTCGTTCATTTCTTTGCGTCGTTCATCGTTTCATTGTGCCTCTAATTTAATACATAATTAATCAGGCTTCTTTACGGAAATGTTAAAAGACTTCACGGGGAAGATACACGTTCATTATGGTTGAAAAGGTGTCTTGATTACATTTTTATTGAAATCATTTATTAAGTAAAAAAAATCTCTATTATGTACATATATTTTAGAGTATCTATTATCTCTTCTATTTAAGTAGGTGTATTTAAAATTTTTTTCTTATCTTTTCAATAAACTGCATTGTAAAATGCGGCGCTAATAGATTTAATTCCTTCGCACCCAAGTAGATAATCATGATCGTCATCGCCATTTCATTACTCGCCATATTACCCATCCCGGAGGAAAGCGAACGTAGTAGTCCCGGGGAGGAATAAATCCATTACATTAAAAGACGTATGATGGGTTTAACCGGTAAGATTACAGCACACCGGCCTGAATATAGAAATGATTGATGGCATGAGCATGAGCACTCCCACACGCCCTACCCACAAAAAAAACACATGTAGCTCTATATTCATTGTTGAGAAAGACAATTTTTACCTAGTGTCATCGCAAAGAGTATATTTATGTATATATTTATTTATATTTAATATATACATAGCTCAAAAAATATCAGTCCTCCTAAAAATGCAATTTTGTCACCTCGCCTACTATTGAACAGGTCTGAGAGCGACGACGCAGATTTATTTATATGTAACTGTGTCTGGTCAACGAAAAATTATAATACCTAAAAATTATAATACGGAAAATTATCTCCTGCATGACAATGTCATCAGTGATGTCATCGATGACATATAGGTGACATTGTCATGCATGACATCTTGGACGACATGTCATTGTGTAGGGATGCTGTTCACGAGCTTGACTCTCATTGGCTACTGAAATTTAAATAAGGTTTTAGCGTCAGTTAACGTTAGCATGAAGTGGCGTAGTGGATGAGTGCTCGACTCAGAATCCGAAGATCGCGGGTTCGATCCCTGGCTGAGGCGAACAAAAATTTTTTAAAATAGAATTTCGAAAAATTTTCAAAGAGTATTGCAAAGAGAGGCAAAAGAAACTGGTTTCTATAATTTGACATTTAAAGAGAAAAAGAGCAATGTGCTGCTCTCAAATGCTTTTTTCGCCATCGCACCCCCTAGCATGACAATGTCACCGGTGAATTCACTGCCCAACTCCTGTACAAATGTCATACAAAGTGTCATATGAATTGTCATGCATACCGGATCCAAAGTCACCCTGACTTCATCGATGATGTCAGCGGGACATTTGCCGCTGGGTACATACATACATGCATACATATATGATTAATACATCCCAGCGGGAATTTGTGTGAGGGACTGTCCATTAATTACGTAAGATTTTTATTGCTGTTTTCACGTTCGCGTCTTAAGTCCTTGTGCAGACAGTTCTGTTATAAAAATCGAGAGAGATAGCGCAATGAGTTAAGACGCGAACGTGAAAACAGTAATATAAATCTTACGTATATAATGGACAGTCCCTAAGGCCTTAAAACGTTAACAAAAATTTTCACTTTGATAACAAAAAATCCTTGAAACTCCATATTAAATAGAAATAAAATTGAATAAATAATTTGAAATTATTTATTTCATAAAAATGGGCAGAGATGACGTCATGGAGAGAGAAGATTTAGGAGCAGTCGATGCTTTGGCGTTATTTGGTCGAAAAAGTCGAAATATTACAATAGTGGGACTCATGCAGCTTCGCAAATTGTGGGAAATGAGAAATTTGTCACACAACTGTCAAAATTTATATGAAAATTTGCGATGGGAAAAGTTGCGAAGGCATTTGCGAAGCTGCATGAGTACCATTATTATATGAAAATTTTTCGATGGGAAAAGTTGCGAAGGCATTTGCGAAGCTGCATGAGTCCCAATTAATGAAAATTTTTCGATGGAAAAGTGCGAAGGCATTTGCGAAGCTGCATGAGTACCATTATTAATGAAATTTCGATGAAAAGTTGCGAAAGCATTTGCGAAGCTGCATGAGTACCACTATTATTGAAAATTTTGCGATGAAAAGTGCGAAGATTTGTCGAAGCTGCATGAATACCACTATTATATGAAAATTTTGCGATGGGAAAAGTTGCGAAGGCATTTTCGAAGCTGCATGAGTACCACTATTATATGAAAATTTTGCGATGGGAAAAGTTGCGAAGGCATTTGCGAAGCTGCATGAGTACCACTATTATATGAAAATTTTCGATGGGAAAAGTTGCGAAGGCATTTGCGAAGCTGCATGAATACCACTAATAAGTTAGAAAACAAATGTTTTTCTGTATCGCCGTAAATGGAAAATCAAAAGGGAATTTTTGTTTCAAAACATATTTAATATGTCTGTGAACTCGCTATATAAAAATAAAAGCAAATTACAAACAGTCCGAAATGCAACCTTGCATAGATCCGTTATATCGAATCCAGTGCTGCAATAATTTCATGAACGAATCTACCACCGAAATCCCCAAAATTATCCTTTAGCTCCCAATAAAAGCCTCAAAAGAACTCCCACTGGGTCAACGCACAGTATTCCTCGAATATATGCAGTCCGGATATAAGCATTACCCTTTTAAAAGCATCGAAGTTGTGTCATTTTCATTCTTCGATACAATGAATTCATTTGGATACAAGCTTTCCTCGCTTATAACGACAAGTTTGCTGGCATGTTTGATGGAATACTCTGTATATTTTTTTTTCAGCCAAATAGATAAAAACCTTAATAAAAATATTGAAATGCTATAGCCTTTGTCAGATAGGCTCCATCGTCCGTCATGCGTCACGTCATATGACTGACAGCTAAGTTGAAATACATGTGTTTATATGAAGTGCATCCCAATCAATACTTCTGCGCGTCGACGTGACGCACAAAAGTTGGGCAACTCTCAACTTTCGACGGTACGTCGCATTGTTTGACAGCAGCCAACTGATTGTTTTGCACGTTTTTATATTGCTGAAGAAGAATAACAAGATGTTTTTACTGAGTTTTACGAAAATGGAGGACAAGCTAATTGGAGTTTTTGATAACTAGTTTTTAAACTCACAACACAGCTGAAAATTTGTTTATACGTCAATGCCGTACTTATTACGTATTGTGTCGGTCACTTACGTCAAAACGTTGCTGTCAGTCATATGACGTGACGCATGACGGACGACGGAGCCTATCTGACAAAGGCTTATTTCCACTGTAAAGGATATTTCAAAGATATCGCACCCTGACAACTAAACTGACACAACTCAAAATTTCTGAAATTCGAGTTATGCTATGAATCTTGTTCCCAAGTCATCCGTCTACCTACAGGAAAAATTCCATTCCATTTTTCTCATTATAAAAGGCCGAAAAAAAGCCGTAATGTCTTTTTTCCTGCTTTGATCGACACTGCGACGAATTTTGTTTTTCGCGTTTTCTGAAAAATGGCAAATTTTGAGTTGTGCCGCTTTAGTGGAACGGGTGCAATATGTGTGCTTCATTATCGAAATCTCTTAACGTGTAAATAGCCTCCAACCTGCTCAGAGTTGCATTATCGAGCAAAATTCTCCCCAATCTAAACACGGACAATGACGAGCGACATACTCGCCGGTCACACTCATGAATCGTGTTTCGAAAACATCCCATTTGAATGCATCAGAAAGAAAGAGAAACAAAGATTGTTTCGGAACATTCAACTAACAACTATCTCTTTTCTTTCCCCTGTCTTTCTCTACTTACAAATTGTTTCAAAACATGTTTTCATAAGTGTGACCGGCGACATACACGGGAAGCGATATGGGCGTTCGTCCCATTTTTAAGCAAGTGTTTCTTATTCTCGAAATGTCCCATCGTGTAAAGAGCGACATTGATCCAAGTCACGCGAGCATTATTGCTATTAGTTACCAGTAGGGATGCTCGATACATTTTTAAAAACATCGACTCATCGATATATGGAGCTACCTGCGGTACGGTTTTAATTATTTCACTATATGTTCGTCGTTTTGAAACAGATGAAAAAGTTCAATCGAATTTTAATTTATATTTTTTGTTAAATTTCGAAAGAAGAGAGACCCGAGAATACGAAAATCAGTTAAAACGTCTTCGATTCCAATTTTGCCGCCTTAAGAAATGTATCGCCTCAAAGACATATCGATAATTTTCACGCATGCCCGGTCGACTGTGATTATTATTTAGTTTTATTATTTTCCGAGTTCCATCTCGCAAGCAAATATCGCGATTTAAGTTAAATAATAAAGAGAGTTCATCAATTACGTTTAAATAAGAACGTGAAAAAACATTTCAGCAACATAAGTAAATGTAGAAAAAAAACATTAATCGCTTGATTTTTTGTGATAATCCAACTGAATCTTTGACTTGAGAGATTTTTCAGGTAATCCATGTAAAATCATTAGACGGGGGATTTTCATTGTAAAACATTTCGATAAGGAAATATTAGTTTGTTAAGCAAACGACGCACGGAGATGTGGATGTGGGTGCGATTTCCTTTTCAACCCGGGCGTCCCATAGCCACAGAAGGAATGTGTTTCATTATCGAAATCATATTGCAATGTAAATCCGATCAAAGTGTTGTTGTCTGTTTTAAAATATTTAATGAATAATTTCATTCTTTTAAGCCAAGTAGAAGGAGTATTATTGATTGTTATTTGATCGTGCATCATATCCATGAAATTGTAAATGACTTGCTGCAACTTTGTTAATGTTTTACTGAAAGGATCGAGACCGGCACCTCGAGATTTAGATATTAATGGATCGAAGAATTCGATTAATGTGCCGCTAAAGAGTTAAAACATGTCATAATATTTAATCGCTTCATAGCATATGCTGGTTAAATTATATCCCAGACAATCGCGACAGATGCTAGCCTTAGATAACATACTTGAAGGAGAATTTAATATCGGAGTAAGCTAAATTGGCCAAAGTGGAGAGATGGAGGAATAAACATTGAAGGAAATAGAGGATAAATAATGAGATAGAGAGCGAGAGAGATAGAGATATAGAGCGAGATAGAGATAAAGATAAAGAGAGATGGGGATAGTGAGAAAGATATGCGTGCCTATTATGTATTCCGTCGGATCGAATCCGTTCGGATTTTTCACATTTTTATGGATGAAAAAGGGGTTTTTTCTTTCATAAAATTGTGAAAAGTCCGAACGGATTCGATCCGTCGGAATACATAATAGGCACAATAGATAAAGTTAGATAGACATAAAGAGAGAGATAGAGATAGAGATAAAGAGAGAGATAGAGATAAAGAGAGAGATAGAGATAAAGAGAGAGATAGAGATAAAGAGAGAGATAGAGATAAAGAGAGAGATAGAGATAAAGAGAGAGATAGAGATAAAGAGAGAGATAGAGATAAAGAGAGAGATAGAGATAAAGAGAGAGATAGAGATAAAGAGAGAGATAGAGATAAAGAGAGAGATAGAGATAAAGAGAGAGATAGAGATAAAGAGAGAGATAGAGATAGAGAGTAGAGATAAAGAGAGAGATAGAGGTAGATAAAGAGAGAGATAGAGGTAGAGATAGCGATAGAGATAGAGAAATAGATATAAAAAGTGAGTCAGTGACAGGCAAATGGAGTCCTTTATATCCTAGCCACTAGTCCATATGAGAGTTCAGAATAAGTAACACACTTTTTACCATACAAAACGATTCTTCTGAAGCGACTTAAAATGTTATCACAAATTTGTAATTTATTGCCTTTGAAAAACGTCTCGTTTGTTTGCTGATTGTGTGTTGATTAAGCACATACATATATAATATTAACCCATCCTTTCTTCTTCATAACATATTTATAACATCGTTTTTAAGTTATCAAAAGCATAACAGATGCGTTCCCCCTAAAACTCTAAAATAAACAAACAAGGAATTCCCAAAATTGAAAAATCGCTCTCGTCTCTTCGAGAAACAAAAAATCCATAAGGTATTTCCAAGAATGTTACTTAGCATTTTCATTCAATGTTTTCTAAAAAAAAAAAAATAAAAATAAATCCCAGATATAGTTTACAGAATTCTCCTAATGTAAGTGCCATCAAAAAACACGCAATACATCATTTTTATAAGCGAAGATTACACTTCACCATTACATTGAAAAATGGCAACGGCACTAGTTTCGAATCTTCGAAAAACGGAGAATAAATATATCTATGGAATAATTTTTATCGTCAAATATAACTTCAAATCATTTGAAATTCAAAGCGAAGAATGAAAGCGGCAAACGTAGACCAATAAAATTTGTCACTGAGGGAAAAAATCGATATGCCTTAAACCAAGATACGAAATTTTCATTTTTCTCTGTCCGATTGAACTTTCTGTGCTTGTTACGCTGAAACTACTGAGAATTTTAGGAATATAAAAGAAACTTACATAATTTTTTTTCAGGATACTCTGATTGAAAAATTTCCACATCTTCTCCATACCATTCAATTACGTTTTTAACGTGAAGAAATTTTTTTTTTTTAAATATAATAAATTTAATAATAAATAAATAAATTTAATAATAAATAAATAAATTAAATAAATAAATAAAAATAATGAATAATAAATAAATATCACTGAAAGACAGCCTACCGAACCTGAGCAGAAAATACTTAATTATATTTAAAACAATCCAATTAAACAAGTAATAACAATAAAAATAATAATATCCGAAATTGAATTAAGCTTGCGAAAACTTTTTGAACGCCCCTTGGCTTACGTTTGTTACAATTTCCAAGCGAATGAAAAAGAGAAAATAACGCAGCTGCAGTTTTATCCAATTTAATAATGCAGTTTTTGATGCGTCTACGAATTAAGGAGAAAAAAGAATAGGTACCATATGAAATGAAGAAAAAGAAAAGGAAGGGAAGTGAAAGGAACGGTAAAGGTAAAGGAATGTGCAACGAGCGCAACGCAACGCAACGCATTGATGGGGTGATTTTGAATGGATCGGCCAAAAAGAGCTGCTCATGATAAGAAGCCTGGCCGTTTACCTAGCGGCCTATAAAAATGCAGTGGCACTTCGAATGCAAAATAAGAAAGAATAAAGGAAATTTTTTCTCTCACATTTGTGTACCGCCATCTCGGCGGAGGGTGCTACAAAACTGCATTGTCGTCTTCGACACGGCGATGTGTTGACACTGCAATGCACATGCGCCCATATTTGTCGGCATTATGAGCAGAAAATTTATATTTTCCATATTAACAAATATGTATTATACATTCACTTGTACTACTAATCTAATCGATCGCTCTCTCTCTCTTCTGTCTTTCAGTTCAAACTTTCCCGCTTAGTTGAATTAAGTGAGAAACTATCAAAATAATCTAGTAGAAAAGAAAACGTACGAGCAGAGGGAAATGCAGCATCACACGCACATAGTACGGACGCCGCATATGCGCACTGCTCATACGAATAATATACAGATTCACCCGGCGCCGGTGTTGCCGCAGCCTCCCACACAGCTGCAGCAAAAGCTGCCGCAACAGAACGCAAATGCAGCCTCACAAACGTCGAGCATGCGCGATCATCAGAATCGGTAAGTCACAATCTGCAATCTATTGTGGTCTCGTCTCGTCTCGTCTCGGTTCGGTTCGTTTCGTCTCTGCTGTAGCCAATAGCGATTGTCTGTCTGGTCATGCTTTTTTTACTTTAATGTAATTATTTAAATTTTTTGTCATCGCCAATTTAAATCTGTAGGGGTTATTTATTTGGTCGGTTCTTTTTTTCTTTCGGCTTTGAGTTATAGTGATCGTGTCTGTCCGTTTATACGTTTGTCCGTCTGCCTGTCGTTTACACTCTCAGCTCATAAATTATGTTTTTTTTTTGTGTCCTGGTCATACCACTACTACACTTAACGTTGACACGACATGACTTCCCCATTCAATTTCATTCCGTTTGCTTGACAACGGGTTTATATTTTTATATAGGTTTCCTACGAGCTAAGTTAGCCAACTCGTCGTCGTCGTTCGTCGTCGTTGTCGTTGTTATGTCCTTTTCCACATTTTTCATTGCACATTCCGATCGAATTATTCGTAATATTCCGGTTTTCCGGCTGAGAATCTTCTCCTCGAATTAAATCATATGTTTTTCCTTCTCTCCTCCTGTATTGCCGGCGCAATTTGGCGTAGTTGGGCTCTGTTCTCTGTTCGCGTTTCATTGTTTGGCGTGCGCAACGTGTGAAAATCAGATTCGTTTATTTGTTTTGGAGAAAAGTACCATTGCCAGTACGGAAGGAAGTACGGACACAGTGATCCTCTCTCTCTCTCTCTCTCTCTCTCTCTCTCTCTAATCAAACGTCTTCGTTCGGCATGGTACCGAGCAACTCTATCAATCGCAAATTACATTCCGAAATCGAACGGTTATCGCGGTGCTCCTAATTCTGATTGTGATTGAAATTGAAATTGAAATTGTGATTGTGATTAAAATTTCCACCAATCTGTGTGCCTTCCAAATATTCCTTTCAATCGATCAAAATTCATATTATCCTTGTGTGAGTTGCTATTATGTGTGCTTGAAGCGTTACGATTGAATTACGATGAGGGATAATGGAATATATAATGATGGAAATTTATTAATGATAAAAAGAGGTGATATTAAAATATTGTGCTGTGAATTTAGTGCATACTTTATGCAAAGGGACTAAGGATTTCTACATGCGAAATGAGATTTTTCATTTCAAGTTTCGAATTCGAAACGTTTTCAATTCCTAAGTCTCCGTATGGATGTAAATCTATTTCATATTTTTGGACACCGATGAGGATAAATTGAGGAATTTTTCAACAAAGTTAAAATAAAAATAAAAAAAATATTTCTTAAATCAATATTTTTGACAGGTTCGAATACGACTTGGAGAAGTAGTATTCCAAAGGAAATAAACGGCGGAATCGAATGTTGATCTCATCAGTAAAATCGTGAACGTGCCAAAGGAAAATCGTGGGTCTTGTTTTTTATCATCTTGTGTTTCTGTACATCCATTGTCCCCGCGAGGGGAATCATTTATGATTTTCGGGCCTGGCAAACCCGCGGACCCTAGCCAACTGATGGCCAATACAGACCGACTGAGTATGGCGTCACAAACGTGGTAGCATCGCCATAGTGCGGTGTGACAGGTTTTAGCATACGACCTACATATACTTAGCATGGCGTGTTGCAGCTATACAAGTTATAGCTGTATTCACGCTGTTAACTAGACATAACATGTTACCACGGGAGCCGGTGCCCCGGGATGCGTTTTAGCATCCCGCCGGTTATTGGGAATGGCCCTTCGGGGAGTTTCGTGGTGGCTGTGGTAATTAATGAGGTGAGGATAGCACCGTATCTCCACCCAAGATAACCAAGTCGGTCCATACTCACTGAGGAGGTAAGATGGGAACCTGGGGGAAGAATGTGCAATCCCCTGGGGCAAACTAAAAAACGTCTAGTGAAGCACCGATGTGTATGTACTGGACGCTAAACAAATATGGAAATGTACATCCATTGTGATACATTCAGTCGTTGCAATCCTTCTTCTCACTATATGGACAAAAGAAAATAATTTCACCATATTGTGAAATAATATTTTATTTGCGTGGACCCAGTGTGAAGAGTATCTAATAACGAATAACGGGACCTCTGAAAACCTGATATCATACAAATTTTCGAACAATAATAATACCTACCCATGGCACTGAGATACGAAATAGCCTAGCAAACATTTTCGATTGACGAAAATCTTTTTCTCGTCCGCGACGGTTGCTTTCTTATCACGGAGAAGTTTCCGTTGTTGAGTACTTATCCGCCCTCAAGGGATACTTCCGGAAGATAGGAAAGCAAGTCGCCGAGAAAAGTTTATCCAGAAGAGGAATAGGCGATACACATTTTTGAGTCATACTTATAATCGTATGCTTTCGATTTTTACGTATTTGTAATTTAAAATTTTTTTATCGCTTTTGGTTCCCCCGATGTGTGGGATTTGAACCTCTAAACTCTCGTTTTCTGGTCATGTCTCCACCCATCAACAAAATCCTGTTTGCCAAAGATTGAAAAATTGAATTGAATTTTATTTTTTAATAGAAAATGTTCTTCCTAAGAGGACGACCAAAACAAAGATGGCTAGACATTTTGAAAAGGGACCTCCAAGCAACGGATCTAAGAATCGAGGATGCAGTGCATAGAAGGAAATGGAGAAAAAATTCAAAACATGCGGACCCCGGTATAAGCCGGGAAAGAACACGCTAGTATAAGAAGAAGAATAGAAAATGTTCTTCGAAAAGATCTATTGTATATGCGAATTTGTGGGTAAAATTTAGAAAAACATCGTGAAAACCTCTTCCAAAAGACACTTTGGCAATGCTCGTCTGGAAGATATGTATATGCGAATTTCTCGCGTAATGTTCGTCAAAGCAATATATTTTTTTTATACATTTACTTTGTTGGTAGATTTGAGAACAACATCGCCAATTTCTCTTCCAGAAGACTCGTGCAAACAT
Source organism: Chlorops oryzae (assembly GCA_020466095.1). Classification (NCBI taxonomy): domain Eukaryota; kingdom Metazoa; phylum Arthropoda; class Insecta; order Diptera; family Chloropidae; genus Chlorops; species Chlorops oryzae. The sequence continues at coordinate 4,091,138 of CM035806.1, read as the reverse complement.
CGTCTTGACGAACGTTCTTCCAAATATCGTCTAACACTTTTGCTGGGAGATGAGTTTTAATGGGCAAAATATTTCATTATTTTACCAGATTTATCTCGTTATTTAGTGTAGCTAGTAAGAATTTGTGTGTGACTTAACAATTGACTTTCAATTCATCGAGTATAAAATTTAAAAGATTTAATATATTTCAATGATTTTGCCTCGTTTGCCTAAAGATGAGATCAGACATTTTTCTCAAGTTTTCGAGCAATGGCTTAGTCCGATATGCAAGAAGAATAATTGAGCTATGAGTCTCAAATTGGGTATTTAAGCTTCATCTCGATTGAAACATATCAGATATTCATCTCAATTTTACGTATACGAGCCTTTAAGTAACACTGTCATGGAACGTGCTACCGGCGAGTCTTAATAGAATTTCTGCCGATCTCTTTTTTTTTTTTTTTCGTAATAGAATTGCTCATATCAAGTCTCAATGACGAGAGAGAATAGTCGCAAGAGAATTTCCTCAATTGTAGCTCTAACTATTCCAGTGCAAAATATGATTGCTATCACAATGAGAACAATGTATGAAGCCAGACCAAATGCGGGACTGCTATGCCAATAAACCGGACACTCAAGAACTGAAAATGAAACTCTTAGGACACGATGTTAAAAAAAAACCAATTTTATCTAACACACTCGTATTCATTAAAATGTCTTACCTTTCACCTTAGGGAGAGCATAAGCGAATCCGAAAAGCAATAATCAAGAGTTAAGGCGAAGAAAGACTTCATAAATATGCCTTCCAAGGGGTCCACCGGCAGTTATTATACCCGACACACTCTGTGTCGAGGGTATATTGCGTTTGTTGGGTTGTGTGTAACACCCAGAACCAGTCGAGATAGACCATACAAAATGTATATAGAAATGATCAGCGTCACCAGGAGATTCGATTTAGACATGTCCGTCTGTCTGTCTGTCTGTCTGTCTGTCTGTCTGTATACAGTTATCTTATCGAAGGAGTTGAGCTATCTTGACAAAATTTGGTATGCGTGCTCACGGGGACATGAGTAAGAACAAGTTCGAGAATGGACCCGATCGGACCATTTTTAGGGGTACCTCCAGTACTAGGGTCTGTTATGAAAATCACAAAAACTGCTCTAAAACCTGAGTTTTTCAAGATATTTTGATGAAACTTGGTATTTGAACATGTTTAAACGCAAGTAATATGATTTCAAAAAATTTGAAAAGTGGGCGTGGCATAAGGGCGTTTTTCGAAAATTGTCTCCTACACCCGAAATACAAATGGGACTTGAACGAAAGTTGGCACGTATGCTTCCTTGATAGCCAGTAACGTCCTCCCCAAAAATTTTTTCGATAGAACCATTATTAAGGGTACCTCTAGTACTAGGGTCTGTCACAAAAATCCCAAAAATGCCTCAAAAGCGGACTTTATTGAAATATTTCAATGAAACTTAGAATTTAAGCGTATATATAGGGGTCCGATTAGAATCCCAAAAAAATTGAAAAATTGGGCGTGGCAAATGGGCGGTTTTTATAAAGAAATTAAACAAAAGTCGGTATATGGGGCCCCTATGGTCTTAAACAACTCCTGATATTAAAAATTATTCGAACATAAGTGTCTGTGTCGGGTATTCTATTGTCAGGCTCGCCTGACTATAACACCCTTACTTGTTATATAATAAAGTGAGGCTATCGCTGTAAGACTCGCATCATTAGGAATCCCTCAGCAATCAATCGCTCAGTATAATTTCACAACAATAAGTACTTAATTTAGTTGCCAGTGTATAACACGAGTTCCGGTCATATGCATGATCTATATGAGCTTTATAACTAGCATGTACCTACTTCATATCGCCCGAATCCGGTATCGAAATTCGATTTTTTTTATTTTTAATTATCTCAGCTCAAGATGGCTATCCATAAAGGAATCAATTTTTCGGTTCACTCTTCTCAAAAACAAAAAAAAAAAAAAAAAAAAAAAAAAAAAACAGATAAAAGGATTCTTCAAAAGTGTATCCGATTTATATCTTCATACACTCGAGAAGCTCTTCATAATTTTTTGAGCATATCTCTCATTAGGCTTATCTCAAATCAATTACTTTTAATTTTTCACCATTCCGCTAAGCCCTTTCCATTGAAGTATTAAAAAAAAAAAAAAAAAAACAACAAAAACAAAAAACCCATACCCAAATGGAAACACAAAAAGTTGAAATGCCAAGCATAAGCATGAAACAACAAAAACCTCCACGCGACATAATCAACAACAAATGGTTGAAGCGGCAACTGTTGAGGCAACAATAAAGCGAAAGGAGAACAGGGAAAGTGGAAAGGCGGAAAGGTGAGGGGAAAATCGGGGAGTTGTGCCGCGCTGCGCTCATATTCAAAATTAGGAAATCGTTTCATTGTTGCGAAAAAGGCAAATTTTCGTGCCAAGCTTGGTATACCTCGCTACTGTTATAGCTACTGCTGCTACCTATCGCTCTCCAAGTGCTCAACAGAAGACATTCGGAGTGGTCGGTCATTCGAATCAATAAAGTTGAATATATTTGTCAACGTGCCAGTGCGAAATGACATTGACAGGCGAATTGTCTTTTGCTCGACTTGAAACAATTCTGCGATTTATTCGTCCCTGCGTCCGTCCGTCCGTCCGGCCGTTCAACTCATCTCTGCCCATCGCAGTGAATAGGGCTTTTGTGTGCCAAGATCCGCTTTTATTTTTGTTGTTCGTTGTTCGCCTTCATTCCAGCTGAACAGCGGCAGATCGGATCGGCTCGGCTCGGCTCTCTGTTTAGCTACCATTTTTACTGCTGGCGTTGACATGCCATCAATGCATATACATAAAGCTATTTGGCAAGGACCTTTTTCACTTCTGTAGCCTTGTTGTTGTTGTTGTTACTGTTGTTTTTGTTGTTGTTACAGATGAAAACCGCGTTCGGTGAAGCTCGTTAAAAGCAAAAAGCAAAGAAGAAAAAAATAAATAAAAAGGAGAAAAAAAAAATGATTCAAGAAGGGAGAAAAAATGTGCCGAGTAAGAAGATTTTTCGCTGCTTCTCCTATTGAATGTGGATCTATTGGCATTGTTCCTGCTGTTTTGAGTCGCTGATCTCTTTCGAGTATGATTTTGATTCCTTTATTTCGATATATTTCGCACGGCGCGCATATCCTTTTCATTGGACTCATAAGTGGCAGAACTCTTTGATTTGTTGTCTTTTTCCCCCCTAATTTTTCCTTTTTTTTTTTTTGAATTCATTTCTTATTTATAAAATATATATATATATATATTTTTTTTTTTTTTTAATTTTTACTGTGTGCTTCCGTTTCTTAATCCTTTATGCAAAGAAGCGCATTCTCATTTCCTTGTCTTGTCAGTGTCGTTTGGCGCGTTCGGCGACCTTTTGTAGAATTTTCTATTTGTATTTTGGGACTTGATCGTGTCGTGTCTTGTCGCGCCGCTGCTCCGTGCATCATCATTATCGCCATCGTGCCGTCGTCTTTATGATCATTATCATCGAAATTTGGATATTTTCAAAAAATTGTGCGACCACAATTTTGTGTTTAAGTTGGATTAAAGCATTTTGTCTCACAATCATCCAAATTCAATGGTGTTGTTTGTGTGCCTGAAGAGAGAGAGGAGAGAAGAGAGAGAGATCGTATGTGTGTGTTTTTTCGAGGTTTTACTTCGTCAATGATTCCACTGTTCGCCTGTCGCTTTCAATTTTGCTTGACATGCACTCTCAAATTGAAATGGAGGACAATTTTCGGTAGCTTCTTTTTTTATTTTTTTTTTTTTTTTTTTTTGTAGGGAATGAGAGGAACTCTGTACCCTCTGCTTGCGGACACCCCTCTAAAGCGGAAACCTCTCTTATGCGGACACTTATTTTTTTGGAATTTCTAGTCGTCCTGTTTCTCAAGGAGTTTCCTCTTGAGCGGATATATTTTCGGTCTCGTAGGCGTCCGCTTAAGTGAGAGTACACTATCCTAGCGGCCAAAATGCTGCCTACAGAAGCGATGATTCGTGACACATTTTTTAGGCCGTAGGCGGTAATGCATACGACCTCATATACCATCCTAGTATACTTTTGTTCGAGCGTGCCGTTTTGTAGAGTTACGCTACAATCCTATAATTTGCATGCTCATCTCGTAAAGTAAGCTATTGGCAGCAGTTCAACGTTTCTTGACTAAGTCTCGTATACTTTGTAGGCGGTAGGCACTATTGGCCGCTGGGAATTATGTGTAAAAAAAAAAAAAAAAAAAAAAAAAAAACAGATTCTTATTCGTGGGAGGATGTAGGCTCTATCCAATTCATTGATTGGTGGAATGATAGAACCACCGCCTGGTGGTTAGTTTCATTGTTGTATTGATTGATGGAATCATTTGTTGGTCAATCGGAAGTTTAATTGATCGGCAGTTTAATTGATTCACTGTTTTATTGACGCCTTATGATTGAGAGATCCCGATTTTAGACAAATTTTTATCAAAGATTTTCCATATTAAAAGAAAAATTTCCTCCATTTTCCAGTTTACCGAAGCAGCATTTGACAACGTCGGTTCATAATCAATCAACGCAGATGCAAAAAATTCGTCAACAACATCAACACTTAAGTTATAAGAACAATAACCATAGTCACCATAATAACAACAATAATAATAACAGCAATAATAATAATAATAACAATAATAATAATAACAAAATAATAATAATAACAATAACAACAACGCCTATCCACAATATAATCATATCAATGTACAACAAACGCAGGAGAGTCAGCAACAACAACAACAACAACACAGCAACAACATATGGGCGTCATAAAGCAACAGCCGCAGCAACAAGTTGCTCAACATCAAACAACACATCGAAATGTTTCTCAGATGCATCATCAATCGAAACAACATCAGCAACAGCAACAACAACAAAATGTAATTCAAATAAAGAGCCACTTGCCACAACAGCAGCAGCAGCAGCAGCAACAGCAACAACAATCACACACTATCAATATACCAAATCAACAACATTATCAATCGTATAGTGGATACGCGGGCAGCAAAACGAAATATGCGAATAATAATAATAACAACAACAATAATACAAATAGTAATAATAACATAATAAACCCAGCAGCAACAAATTATTCAACACCAAAAGCGATACTACAAAATCCAAATCGCATATCAAAGAAATCAACAAGCCAAGCAGCTACAACGACATCACCACCAAAGACTTCCAATGAGGTTTTAATCAGTGGTAATATTTCAACGCCAATGCGAAATGATGATGGTGGTGGTGAAGAGAACAATTCATCCCTAATCGATGATAATTCGTATCAAAACGAAACAGAATCAGCAGACCTCAACGGACTGCAGCAATCTCAGGAAAGTTCGCTCAATACATCTGAAGGTGTATCACCTTCACATGAGATCAACAACGAAAACAATTCAACTGAAACTCAGGTTATAGCATCATCGGCATCGGAATCGGCGTCGGCATCGGCATCGGCATCTGGTGAAATTGGTGGTACTCATCAATTACAGAATAGCCTACTCTCGAATGGGGACTCAGTTGTGATGAAAAACGCTAAAGAAAAGACACCAATGTGTTTGGTGAATGAGTTGGCCAGATTCAATAAGGTGAGCGGCGGGTAGTTAGTCTTTAAGATCTCAAACGAATTCACGTATTCAGACGTAGCATAACAAATGTTCATAGTAGAGAAAGGCATTGAATACTGAAAATCTCTATCCATTTCCGGATGGATTCTTTTTCATGGATTTTCTGATTTCATTTGAATTTTCATTTTCATCTTCATTTTGCAGATAACCCATCAATATCGTTTGACCGGTGAAAAAGGTCCAGCGCATTGTAAGCGATTTACTGTGACACTAAAACTTGGCGATGAGGAGTACACCGCCGAAGGCTTCAAAATTAAGAAAGCTCAACATCTTGCTGCTTCGCAAGCGATCGAAAAGACTGCCTATAAACATCCAATACCGAAGGCAAATCGTAATAACGAAGATGGTAAAAGTCGTCATTATATAATGCCAACAGTTGAATTGAATGCCCTAGCCATGAAATTAGGTCAACAAACATATTACCTTTACGATCCACGTCAGATGCCGCCGACAACAATGTCAACGGCATCGCCAACGGAATACATTGATGTTATGCACGATAATAGCGGCGGCGGCGGCGGCGGCGGCGGCATACCAACACATCATTATGGCGGACCACGTCCGCCAATGCCATTGCCAGCATCTGCACATGGTGGACACGGTGGACATATAATGGCGCCACCGCCGCCGCCGCCACCGCCACCACCAATGCATCAACGCATAATACAACACGATCCAGGCTATGGTCCAAGGCGTAATAATTATGAATTACATGGCGGTATTTATCCAGCACCACCACCGCCGCCTCCACCGCCACCGCATATGCAATATCCCCATCAGCGTTCGTACATAACACATCGCGGCTATCCACCAATTCATAGATATAATCATCATCATCAACGTTATTCTTTGCTGCCACCTCCGCCACCGCCAGCTGGTATGGCACCAGTACCAGTACATCATCGTATGCATCCGCAATTTGGTCTGCCAACAACTCCATACAAAATAACATTAATCGTGGTAAACAAAAGTATGTTGGCATTGGAAGGACACTGCAACAGGCGAAGCACGATGCAGCCGCACGGGCATTGCAAGTCTTAAAAGCGAGAGCCGAAGAGAAATCGTTCGATGAACTCGATGAAAGCATGGATGAGAGCGATGCCAAATCTCCGGTCTCGCAAGTACACGAGGCTGCCGTAAAACGTAACATGCAAGTGCATTTTAAAATTCTTCGTGAAGAAGGACCCGCTCATATGCGAAATTTTATAACAGCATGCATTGTCGGCACCATTGTCACCGAGGGTGAAGGACACGGCAAGAAAATATCGAAAAAACGTGCCGCTGAGAAAATGTTGATCGAATTGAAGAAGCTACCGCCGTTGACACCAATTAAATCGCCAACGAAACGGATTAAAGTTAAGACCCCGGCGAAAATCGCTTTGTCACCGAATAATAAGACCCCAGCCGCCGCTGCTGCTGGTGGTGCTGCTTCTAGTGCTGGCGGTGGTGGTGTGGTGGTGGTGCTTCTGCTGGTGTTGCTGGCAAGCGTGGAAAACGTGATATCATTGCTGTGAAGTATAAAGAGAAAGAGAAAGAAAAACCGACGAAGATGATGAAAATCCAATCACAAAACTTATTCAGCTTCAACAGAATCGTAAGGAAAAAGAGCCTATTTTCGAATTCCTAACAAAGACCGGCAACAATGAAAAACCAAGACGTCGGGAATTCCTTGTTGAAGTCTCCGCACAAGGCATTGTGGCAAGGGGTACTGGTAAAAATAAAAAAATTGCCAAACGAAATGCAGCCGAAAGTAAGTACAATTACGATTTTTCGATACATTTTGAAGGCCTAATGAAATTTGTCTTAGTGTCGTCCGAACGATATTTAGAAAACAAATTAGGGGGGCTTTATAGTCAATACAACACCAGCCGCCGACACACAAAAATCGGAAGCTACTCTTCAGTTATTTCTGCTGCTCTCCAACTATTCCCCGACTAGTCAAAAAAAAAAAAAAAAAAAAATACCAGAACTAGTCCCTTTTAATTCGCCAACCAATGCTTGAAACTGTCTTTTTTTAACATTGAGCTATCATTGACAAACAACCGTTCCAACATTTAACTACTCCTCGAATAGACCTTCTGTGGTCAACAATAATTGTCCCATTTGTAACAGTTGGCCAAATTTTTTAAATGCACTTCTTCTGGTCCACTTATTGTTACTGAAGGCCTAGTCAATTCCCATATATAAAACACTCTACATATTAACCAGTCATATTCTGAGTAACCTCACAGTAGTCCTTTTTTTTTTTATAAATTTACCTCATCATTACTGAAAGGGTAAATCCTAGACACCACGCCTCTTATTAAGACGAATTATTCAGGAATTTTTCATAGGCAAAATAGATAGATTCAAATGCCTATGACTCGTCTTTCGATCCCTCAATTATGATATTGCGGATGCAAGATATTTTCATAAGACCGCCCCTTTTGTCATGCCCACTTTTTTCCCACTGCATATTTTCAACAACATAAATGGCTTTAATAGCGCGTTTCTATATGGTGTTTAACTCTGAGATGTTTAGCTAAACACTTCGAGCGGTTCCACGTATGCGAGGTGTTTAAGTTTGACAGCTGTTTGTTTATTTACAATTGCAAGCAGTGTTGCCATTTGTATGAAAATCACTTGAAGGGAAAGAGGGACAGAATTATTAAATTCGGCAAAATGTAGGGAATTCGTGGTATATACTTAAATATTAAGAAATATTTTGAATATAGTTTGTTGTCGATCAATAAAAACGACAAAATAAACGTCTCGTCTCGTGGAGTTGGAAGTGGATGTGGAAAACCCAGAAAAAACTATATCTGAAAGAATTTAGGAGGATTATAATTTTTACACGGTTTTGAAATCGATTTCTGTGACATGGCCCATAACCTTAATTTTATTATTTTTGGTAAAAAAAACTATCGTTCAGCATCGATACTCTACCAAGAATCATACAATACAAGATTATGCCTTGCGCATATTATACATTTTTTATCGAATTTTTCCGTGTGTAAAAAAATTTAGGGAATTTTTTGTAGTTTGTAGGGAATTTTTAGTTTTGCTTTTGGCAACATTGCAAAACATGAGCAACACAAATTGCAATTATTTTGTGAAGTTAAAAGAAATGGATAATTCAAGCGACAAAGATCAAGATTTTATGGCATTTTGACAGTCGCTATTGATATCTGGAAAAATAATTTGCAAGTAATTAGATAAATATTCAACGCAAAGTATTTCGTCTTTACCTTCCATTTTCGTTTTTTGTTTTGATTTTCTTTTGACAGTTAGATATGCATGAAATTCCGATACGAAAAATCGATTTTTTTCCTATCGATGACAGTGTTTATGAGGTGTTAAAAAGATAAACACTTTGTTATCGCGTTTAACTTTTGTATGGCAAAACACGAGTTTAACACCTCGTTTAGGGCCCTAAACGCTTAAACGCGAGTTAAACACCATATGGAAATGCACTATAAAACTAACACAAAATTTCAAATTTCATTGAACTAAAGCTTTATTTCTCCTTTTTTTTTTTTTTTAATAATTTCCTATCTTTATCCTCGCAAAGATTTACTAACTGCCTTGGCTGAAGCTGAAGCTGCACAAAACACCAATGCTGAAATCGATAGTTCGCAGGAAGCTAACATAAGTGCCATTAGCATGCCGCCATCGCCGCAAAAGAACGTCATCGATAAGCCACAAGAAGGCACCGAAAAAATGGCAGCTTCACCGCTAACCGACAAAGCACGCAGTGTCCTTGATATTGTAAATTCGACCGAAGTTCCAATAGTTTCAACGACTGCAGGCCAAGTACCTGGTATTCTCATACTACGTCAAAATAAAAAGAGTAAGTCGTCCTTCGAAACGAGAAGTTGCAGAAACTAATCGAAACTAATTTGCCAAACACTTTTTTTTTTTTTTTAAAATTCGTTTTAGATGGTACAAAGAAGAAAGAAAATACCTCCTCAGCATGCCAAACAGTGAGTACCTCAAGCTCAGGCAAATCTTCTGCAACGGAGACACCAAAGAGAGAACCGAATTCCTCAAGATGTGCTCAAGTATCTCCACCACCCCTACCACCACCACCAACACCACCCTCAGCAGTTGCGGCAAAAGAGCCAATAACAACAACTTCTACCATGCAACAAACCAATCCAGAAAATACAACAACAACACAACAACAGCAGCAGCAGCAGCAGCCACAACACAATCAAGCACAGAAACAGCTTCAACTGTTTCGAATACAACGACAACAAACACGGCTAATGCAACGGCGGCTACTGTTGCCACCACCGATGCAACAAGCGTAACCAGCAACAACAATACCACCACCACTACCACCAATAGTACTAATGCAAGCAGCGCAACACCAATGATGAAACGTCAACTCTTATACCTTGCAGAACTTTTGGGATTTGAGGTGAGTACCAGTGTTGGAAAAGTAGGTGTAATTGTACCTTTTTCGGCCCTTTTTCACTTCAAAGGTACATTAGGTACAATTTGTCCATTTTAGGTACAATTTGAAGATGAAGAAATTTTGTTGGTGAATTAAATGGAGAAAGGTCTTCTGTGGTTATCTGCGTAGTGTTTGCAGAAATTGTATTATAACAGGTTGGCTGATAAGTCCCCGGTCTAACAAAGAAAAACACATTTTTTTGTCAAAATTCGCTTTTATTATTCAACATAGTTCCCTTCAAGAGCGATACAACGATTATAACGACCTTCCAATTTTTTGATACCATTTTGGTAGTACTCCTTCGGTTTTGCCTCAAAATAGGCCTCAGTTTCGGCGATCACCTCTTCATTGCAGCCAAATTTTTTCCCTGCGAGCATCCTTTTGAGGTCTGAGAACAAGAAAAAGTCGCTGGGGGCCAGATCTGGAGAATACGGTGGGTGGGGAAGCAATTCGAAGCCTAATTCATGAATTTTTGCCATCGTTCTCAATGACTTGTGGCACGGTGCGTTGTCTTGGTGGAACAACACTTTTTTCTTCTTCATATGGGGCCGTTTTGCCGCGATTTCGACCTTCAAACGCTCCAATAACGACATATAATAGTCACTGTTGATGGTTTTTCCCTTCTCAAGATAATCGATAAAAATTATTCCATGCCCATCCCAAAAAAACAGAGGCCATTACTTTGCCAGCGGACTTTTGAGTCTTTCCACGCTTCGGAGACGGTTCACCGATCGCTGTCCACTCAGCCGACTGTCGATTGGACTCAGGAGTGTAGTGATAGAGCCATGTTTCATCCATTGTCACATATCGACGCAAAAACTCGGGTGTATTGCGAGTTAACAGCTGCAAACACCGCTCAGAATCATCAACACGTTGTTGTTTTTGGTCAAATGTGAGCTCGCGCGGCACCCATTTTGCACAGAGCTTTTTCATATCCAAATATTGATGAATGATATGACCAACACGTTCCTTTGATATCTTTAAGGCCTCTGCTATCTCGATCAACTTCATTTTACGGTCATTCAAAATCATTTTGTGAATTTTTTTGATGTTTTCGTCGGTAACCACCTCTTTCGGGCGTCCACTGCGTTCACCGTCCTCCGTGCTCATTTCACCACGCTTGAATTTTGCATACCAATCAATTATTGTTGATTTTCCTGGGGCAGAGTCCGGAAACTCATTATCAAGCCAAGTTTTTGCTTCCACTGTATTTTTTCCCTTCAGAAAACAGTATTTTATCAAAACACGAAATTCCATTTTTTCCATTTTTTTTTCACAATAACAAAAGTTGCTTCACAAAAGACGCTCTATCTCACAAACTAATTGACTTACAGACGTCAAATTTTGACACGAATCATTTGAAGGTTGCCACTATATAAAAATAATATGCATTTAATACTAGCGACGCCATCTATGTGTCAGACCGGGGACTTATCAGCCAACCTGTTACATTTCCCAAAAAAGATAGCATAGTGCTTCCAGTGCGGACTAGGTGTTAGATGTTTTGATGTTTCACCTTCTTGTATTTTATGTTGGTCTAGAGTCAGGTTGGTCATCGAAATTGCAATACAGTAGTTTCGCTATATAAGAAACTCGTATATAAAAAAAACCCACCTTTAAGAAACTGTTTACCAAAACCAAAAACTGTTTTTGTATGGAAAAAATTTTATATAAGAAACTGGGTTTTTATCAAAAAATTAACACCCCTATTTTCAAATATCGATTGTTTATATAAAAAAAAATTTTCTTATAAACGGTTTTTTTTTATAAGAAAGAATTTTCTTATAAACGGGCTCTTATTTAAGAAAAAACCGGATATAGGAATGAAATTTTTTGGCAAAATCGACTTTCTTATATACCGAAACTACTGTATATTACTCCATCGTATCAGTACCTCTCGTTTTGCAAGACAATGCCATCGTTCGGGAGTGAATAACACCTTCTCTCGATGACATTGCCATTAGAATTGGTATGAATAACATCTCTTTTAAATGATCATGTCATCAGATTTGAGAAGAACTCTAATTTTCCCCTTGATGTCTTCGCTGAAAACATTAATAAATTTGCCATTTATGAGAAAAATTCCGGCTGGGTATATAATTTATCATTTATGAAAAAAATTCCGGCTGGGTATATTAGGTACACTTTACTATATTTAGGTACAATTAATGGGCCATTTTAGGTACACACTGAAATTTCCATTTTCCAACACTGGTGAGTACTGCTCTACATTTTATTTATTACAATGAATCAGAACCGCTGCCCCCGCTGATTCATCTCAATCTGTCTTCCACTGATTTTTTTTTTTTTCGAAAATTAATCAATTATTATTACCTTATTAGGTGGACTTCTCTGACTTTCCCAAAGGCAATCACAAGGAGTTCCTTACAATTGTAACGCTTTCAACGGATCCACCACAAATCTGTCATGGCTTCGGAAAAAGCACCAATGAATCTCAAAACGATGCTGCACGAAATGCTTTGAAAATTCTTAGCGATTTGGGCCTCAACAATTCAAAAAGCAATTAAAATTTTATTCCAAAAAAAAAAAAAAAAAAAAAAAAAAACAGAAATTCAAAAAGAAAAGACAAAACAAAAGAAATTTGCTTAAAAAAAAAAAAAAAAAAGTAGTAAACCCGTCCAAATTCAAAACGAACACAAAAACAAGCGAAAAAATAAAAGGTAAAGTGAAGCTGAAATTTTCCTGAATGAAAGAAGCAAAACCCAAAATCAAAACGAAATGAAACGAAACGAAAAGAATATTACAAAGAAGACAAAGAAGAAGAAGAACAAGTAGACGATGAAGTAGAAAAGATTCTTTGTATAACTGAGTGTTGATACTGTTTTCCATGCGATTGATTATTATTTTGAAATAGTCAAAGTGTTAGTTAATTATTTATAAAATTTTGTTAATATTTGCACTGTTTAATGCTTTAATTTCTTGTCTTTTTTTTCCCCCCCCTCCTTTACTGTTTTGTGCTATTTATTTAAATAATTTTTCAATATAATTTTTTTTTTTTTTTTTTTGTTTTCACTTTTGAAGCGAATATACTTCGAAAAAGAGAAATTGCAATATTTATAAATGAACTATGATGAAAACGAAAAAGTAAATAAACAAATAAGAAAAAAGAATGAAAATTCAAAGTAAAAAATAATGCAAAAAATGAGAGAAGAAAAAGGTTTAAATTTAATTGATGAACTCACAGAATACATATATAAAATTAAATAAAAAGCTTAAATATAAATTCAAATAACGATCGTGCTCGCTAGTGTTTTATAGTAAAAAAAAACAATATATATATATATATATATATATATACATAAAATCGTAATCGGAATTTCAACTGTTCGTGAAATTTTTGTGTGCTGGTTGAAAATCTGACTTATCGAAGGGGTTTTATTCTTGATAACGAATCAAGGCAAATAAGATTATACAGGGTGTGTCATAGTTTCCAATGAGTTAAATGAAGGAAAATGAAAGGAAATACATATTTATATAAACTGAATAAGAAATTGCAAAATAAACAATAGTCTTCGCATTATGTTGAAAAGCTTTTGCTGCAGCAGTTTTTTTTTTTTTTTTTTTTTTTTTTTTTTTTTGTGAAATATGAAAAGGAAATATGCACCCCTAATCTGAATAATATTTCACGTGAACTTTTCCATTAGTTTCAATACGAATTTCTATTGAAACTGGCGAAAAAAAATAACGTGAAATATTCGCGCCTATTATGTATTTCGACGGATCGAATCCGTTCGGATTTTTCACTTTTTTTTATGTATGGAGAAAAAAACTCTTTTTCATTAATAAAAATGTGAAATTTCCGATCCGTCGGAATACACAATAAGCACGATTATTCAGAATAGCGGTGATGGTTGCTTTATAGATATCATAAAAAAAAAAAAAAAAAAAAAAAAAATTTAAAGAGAGCACCATTGATGTGTGGTTCTTGATAACGTGCCTGTTGTTATTTGAAACATTGTTGTAAGGAAAACTTTTAAATGCAAATGAAATCAAAACTGGACTTCTGCCACAGAGTGAATTGAACAAAAAAAAAAAATATATATATTTTTAATTGAATTAAATATCTAATGTGGCATTCAATTTAAGATATTGAAGTGCTACTGATATTGCTTTTCTTTTTCTCTCATAAATACGGCTGGTTCACTCTCTGTATAATATAATAAATAAATAAAAAATTTAACATTTCATTAAAAGTCGTCTCTATGCATGACAAACTTATATTGTTTGAAGTTACACTACTCCTTCCGTTCGAAATGGTACCCGTCTATCTGATCATTTGACTGCAATACCAATTTTTTTGTTTTCGAAAGTGAAGTATCAAAAGCAATATCTATCGAATGTCAAAAGAGTTAACAATATATATATATATATAAAGGTATATATTTTTTTGAATGACTGGACGCGCATGTCATCAAATAGAAATGTTTTTTTTTTTTCAATCAAAGTGATCGGATTAGAGGAAGGAATGAAAACAAAAACTGCATGACAGTATCTCTGATATACAAAATAATAAAAGTACGTGAGAATAAAAATTCCAGCCAAAATACTGAAGGAGCAGTGTACTTTTAATATGGGCAAAACAATAACTAATAACTAAAAAAAAAAAAAAAAAAAAATAAAAAAAAGCCCAAAAAAATTTTTTATTTATTTTTCCCCCAAAACCCAAAAAATGTGAATTGATGGAACTCGTTTTATAATAAATATTCAATTCTTATTATAACTAATAATAAATAATTTTGTTCAGAACAACGTAAAGTAATTTACATTTATAAATAACTTTAAGCGATCCGTAAAAAGAGAGCTTCAAATAAGCATATTCAACATGAAAGTATTTATAAATTATATGATTACATTACCTGTTAAATATTTGATATAATGTTTGGACAATTTATAACGTTACACATCAAAGAATCAAGCGATTGAAACGTAAAAAAAAAAAAAAAATATTTAAAAATACTTCGCGATGATTTTACCACTACCTTATAATATTACCGCGCACGGAATGCGGAATATTCTTAATCGAAAAAGAAGAAGAAAAAGAAAAAAACGTTATCAATTGTCCAACATTTTCTCTTTATTTTTTTTTTATTTTTATTAGCAAATTAAGAAACCACATAGTTACATAAATATATTCATAATAATATATGTATATCTAAATATTGCTCATTATATTGGAAATTGTTTCGTTCAAAAAAAAAAAAAAAAAAAAAAAAAAAAAAAAAAAAAGATAAAAACGAATTCCATTTCGCGTGCGCGCATTCAAATTATTAATATTAATATTGATCTGATTATTTTGTTTATTTAAAGTGCGATCTTTATGCTGCTACTTTAACGCTTTGTGTCACAATATGTTGCACATATTGTTTATTAAATCTTTGGATAATTGTTATACATTTATTTTTTTTTTTTTAATTTTTTTTTTCTCAAAATATGTCATCTTTCTATTCCATCACTTGAGTGTGTGATTATTAATTAAAATTATTTATATTATTAAATATTAAATTATTTTATTCAATGGTTTTTTATTTATGCTATAAAACTATTGACTTCCAAAATATGAAGTGGCAACATAAGGTTCGCGTAAAGAGAACAAAAAAAAAATTATACAAACAAATTTGAAGTAATTAAAATTGAAAAATTATACATATTTTGAAAGTAAAATTTCACCTAAATCCAATTTATTCATTCAATTTCGTTTTATATTTTCCAAATTTTTTTTTAAATCAATACACTTATAGCACAGTAGATCGAAAAAATTTATTGGTCACCGTGCCCCGTGCATAGTATAGTTTCCAAATAAATAATAATTATGAAGAAAAAACTTCTGTTTCAAATATTATATATATTAAAGCTTATTAATGTATTTGGCAAAAATTTTATATTATATTATAATATTTCTTAAAAAAGAAAAAAAAACAATTTTCTTTTAAATGTTCAGTTTTTAACATTATTGCATTTTTGGTCAAAAGTGTGCTAAAAACTGAACATGATGTTAGCTAAAACTGTTGCCTTTAATAGCAGAAAACAAAAAAAAAAAAACTAAGCAACGATTCCGTGTTGCATGAAGATGTTTTGAGGGTTATTAATATCGGTCATGATAACTTACTTGGTGATTTGCAATTCGATGATATCGTATATCAATTTCATGTTTTTTTTTTTGATTATGCATATTCATCGCATCAGTCTTTAAAGAAAAAATTCTGACCAGTAAGCGATACCGATGCGATAATAATCGAATTATTTCAAAAACTATCATGGAAATCAAAGGCAGCATTTTTTTCTTTCTATGTAGAATTTATAAGCGTTATATGTATTACGATTACGTGGATACTGATATTTATATATTAATGTGTTTTTTTTTTTATTATTATTATATTATTATTATCATAATTGGAATATATTTCCAGTTATCGGTGGAGTGAGAAATGGTCAAGGATATTTATAAGAAAGTTCTGCAGTCGATTTCACGATTTCAATCGATCCTGGAATCCCCACGTACAATGTTGAAGAAAACTAAAAATCCTTGATTTTCGCTCAAATCTCTATTATATTTAATTAAATTAATATATATATATAAAAAAAAAAAGAAATATCACATCCACATAAGAGTATAATCAAAACTTACCACTAAAATCATTTTTAATATAAACAAAAAAAAAAAAAAAAAAAACAACAAAGAAAAAAGCGCTGTTTCAAGTCGCCTTTTCCGAAAGTATGTAGTGCAAAAAACAAAAATTAATCGATTTAAAAAATAATTGCGCCTTTTTTTTTGTTTCGAAATGCACTATTATAACAAAAGCATTTTCTTAGTCAACTCAAAAAAAAAAAAAAAGAGAGCAAAAATATTTAAATATTTATATCAGCAAAAAATTCCATTATCGGTCATCTATAAACTGTTATCTTAAGCAATACGTTTAACCAAAATATTCGATTTCATTTCCCCAAAAAAAAAAAAACTCTAAATGGGAAAAGAATCAAAATCAATGATGATGGGAGATTTTTCGATTTCGGCAGCGAGCGCATTCACCGACAGTGCCGTAGCAACCATAGGGGCAAGAGGGGGATTTGCCCCCCCACGCATTTTTGTTTTTGCCCATGAATAAGATTGAAAAAATAATTTTTCCCCCCCACGCAAATTGGAAAAATAATTTTTCCCCCTCACGCAAAACAGAATTGCTACGGCACTGTTCACCGAAGGAGAAGATTAAAACATGCAAGCATTGAATTGTTTATGGTTGAGAGAGCGCGCGCGCGCCCGCCTATCACACTGTATTGAACCCATTAATATGGCATTTTTAATTGTTTTTATTTAAACTATTGAATTAAGTAAATTATTCAAATTGTTAAAATCTTATTAAAGAGAACTCAGATTAAATAAAGAATAATAATTCAAAAAATAAAGAAAAAAGAAAAAAAAAAAACAAATTAAATTGAAATGCATTTTTTTTAAGCCGCTTCGAGGCAGTTCTACACTTCATTGTTACGCTTAGCAATGGTTGACTTAACTATTTGAAAATACTTAGTTGCTGCCATGATACAAGAAAACAAGATAGCGCCACTTGAGAGAGGAAACGTCACAAACTCAAAATCGCGATTCGTTGTTGTTGTTTCCCATGTTAAACCTGGCTTTTTACTTTTTTGAATAGCATGGGAAACAACAACAATTTCATGCTCAGTGACGTCACAAACTCAATTTTCCTCAAAATAGCGGTACTGAAGTGGCGCTATCTTGTTTTCTTGTATCATGGTTGCTGCTTTAATCCGTTATAATATCCCAGCCGGGTGTGGTGTTGTGTATCGGCACGAAGTGTATGAAGAAGTAGATAGGTCAACATAAGAAAAAAACTGTTTTCAAATTATTTCACAAGCTGTGTACAATGCTATACACCCGGTATATAGCTTGTGTATGGAACGAAGCGAACTAAACCGGTATTTTTCATTATTTCAATATACCAATGCTATACACAGTGAACCCAGTTTTCACATCACGGCACCATCCTAGGACATGTATTAGAAAAAGTGGACAGGTCCCGTAATATTAGCAGCGTGCTGTGCACAGCATTCTGTGTGTTATGCACGTGTTCGAGCACCTCCTGTACACAGTTCCGACTGGGATCAAAAGATTTTTTTTTTTTTTTCAATCTGCGAAATATTCAAAGAGAAGACTGATAGAAGAGAGTTTTCAACTGGTTTTTCTATAAATTGACATTTAGAGAGACAAGAGAATTTGCTGCTCTCAAATGCTTTTTTCGCTTTTTTCACACCCCCCCCAGCAGGAAAATGTCCTGCTAGGAGTCACTAGTGACTTTTTCTAATCCCACGAAGACAAAGTCAATTCGTGGAAGTCCCTGTCAGTGCGTGTACAAATGTCATACAAAGTGTCCTGCGAATTGTCATGCATACCGGCATCATCGAATCTGTCCGGAGGACTTTTCCTGCTGGGTTGATAAATAATTGACCCAAGACATTTTCAACCTAGCTCCTGATAATCCCAAATATGTGAAAGATCATACCATTTTTAAGATCAATTTTCGGCGGTCTAGTGCCATAAACGATTTTTCATTGAAGGTAAGTTCTGAATTTTCATATTTTATTTTTTTTCTATTTATTATTATTTTTTTTTTTTTAACAAAAATAAAAGGCAAATCCTGATTTCGGAAGGACGAGTCTTATTAAATATTTTTAGTTCCGGTCGAATCTACAGATTAATCTCCGTTAAATGTGATACCACTTTTAATTTTTTAATCTCATTTCGAAATTGTTTAAAAAAAAATACGTTGCATACTTAAAGGCTTAAACTAGCAAAGAGCATAGCGGACTAAGAAGAAATTGTATGGAAAAAATTCCCGGCGAATATTCATTTAGAATAGGGCTGCATATCTTATCAATCCGGAAAACGTCGACATGATTCCAGAAGTAGCGTTCTGAAATTCGCCAAACAACATACTGTACGAGGTCAAAATCTTATAACAATTCGGCCATAATTTGTTGCCCTTTCTCTTACCGATGGATTCATTAAGCAAAAGAACCACCCAGCGGCCAAAATGCTGCCTACAGAAGCGATGAATCGTAGCACATTTTTATTTAGGCCGCAGGCGGTAATGCATACGACTTCATATACCATCCTAGTATACTTTTGTTCGATCGTGGCCATTTTGTAGAGCGAGCCCCTACCACTGCCACATAAAGTAAGCGATTGATAGGCAGTTCGACTACAATCTCGTATACTTTGTAAGCTATTGGTAGTAGTGTTCGACCGAAACAAGATTTTTTGGCCGAAACCGAATCTTCGGCTGCTAGCTCAGTTTCGGCCGAAACCGAAACTATGGCCGAAACCGAACCCTCGGTCGGACACTAATTGGTAGCATTTATATTCAGGTCACTTACAGTCTCGTATACTTTGTAGGCGGTAGGCACTGTTGGCCGCTGGCCGCTGGGCAGCGAGACTGGGAATGCGCTAAGGAATTGGACTTGAGAAGACTCCTACCGAAAATTCAATTAAAACGACCATTTCGATTATCATAATGCATTGTGCGATTTTATTTATAACTGAACATAATTTCACCACATTATATCAAATTTATATTCCGTTATTTGTTGTTATTTATTATTATTATTATTATTATTATTATTATTAGTATTATTTATATTATTAAAACCTAATACTTTTACTTTTCGTCATATCGCATTTAACTTATTTGAAATGAACAAATTAAATCGCCATTTCCTTGAATCGTTCATATGTATGTACAATATGTCTTTACGGTCTCTGGTTTTGCTTTTAATAAATTAAAATAAGCATCGGAAAAAGATTTTCTAATGCGTATCATATCCAAAAAGATATCATTCATGTTTAATTTTTTTCTTTTCATTTTCTTATTTTTTTTTTTTTTTCTCCTCTATGTGATATATGTATTTAATTTTATAATTACTTTATTTATTTAGCGCAATAATAGGATTTAAGTCGTTGCAAAATTTCTCAATTCGTTAAAATCGTTTTAAATGGAAAACCAACAAAAAAAAAAGATATGAACAAAAAAAAAAAAAACAAGTCAGTGCAAGTGCTTTCAGTCACAGTTGCAGTCGAGATAATATCTCTTCTATAAGTATCAATATAGAAAGCGGATGGAATATCAATAGACGCCAAAGCTCCATTTATCCAAATTCAAAATTTGACAGCTCAGCAAAATTGAGGCTCGCGGGACTCAGAAGATTCTATTAATTCGCCAGCAGCTGTAAATTTTCTGTTTGATGAGCTCTCAAAAAAAAATTAATAAAAATTTTAAAAAATTCGATTTCGATAAAAATTTGAATAAATTTTCAACGGAAAAAAATAAATGAAAATCACAAAGACCAAAAAAAAAAAAAAAATCTTCCTAAACACACCATCGTAGTGATTTGGCAATTAAATAATTGAATTGAATGAAAGCTCTTCTAAGTGAAATTTACAAATTGATACATTCAGAAAGATAGAAAATTCTTTTTGCGGCATTTCACATTTGACTGCAATTTAAAAAAAAAAAAAAACATCAAATGCCGTTCTTACACTATTTGCGAATCCGTATAGCAATACTAAAATAAAGAATAAAAAGAAAATGACTTTAGGATTAAAGTCATCTCAATAATCATTGGCCATTATTACATTCCTTTTTGGTTGAGTGATCTTTGAACACTCGTTACAACACTTAGTCCCTCGTAGCCAAACATTTTCATTCATTTCTTTAACGTCCAGATTAAATGTAAGACCGGCGCTTCATTCAGCAAAGATTTATCTTATAATTTAAAAAAGTCGTACAATGGAAACAATTGAGAATAAAATTTCAATTTTCCCACTATTTTTTTTTTTTTTTTTTTTTTTTTTTACTTTCGTAACACACTTTTGGAAATTTTTTTTTATATTAATTAGGTTGCTGAAACGCAGGAAAGAGGCCTACAGATAATAAGAAACCTAATTGCTTTAGCGACTTAGGTATGATTTTTACAATTAGTACAACAAATTTCCTTATTTATTTATTAATATTTTTTTTTTTTTTTTTTTTTTTTTTGGTTTTTTGCAACACGAATATACTCAATATGGATATTCATTCAGACCTCGAACTTAGTGAACTTTGAGAACTTTTTAAACAGCCGTCAAAGCTTCCATGTATTTTGACAGTTAACGCAAAGAAGTTCTCAGAGTTCACTCCTTCGAGGGTTCTTGAATGAATTCCCATAATACATAATTGGGAGCATTGTCATATGAATTATTAATACGGCGAAAAAAAAAAGTCTTGACTGGAAAAAAAAGTTTCTATTTGAAATCGAATAATATTCCTATGCGTGCCGTTTTCTCCTGGGTTACACAGTGTATGTCCCTAAGTCATGGAGAAAGATCCGATTGAGTTCTTCCTTTTAATACCAATATTTCTAGAAACAAAATATGTGCAAAGCATCGTTTATGCATGCTCAATAGTTTGGATTTCTCTGTAAAGAAAATTGTTGAAATTAATCGAAATTTGTTCCAAAGTCTCCGGATTCAGTGTTCAGCTCCAAGTTCGAATATTCCAAATGCAATTTGAACCAGACCTGTTAAATCCCGATTAAGATTAATAATCATGAATTATTTTTCTTTTTTTAATCCATAATCATTATTAATTTAACTTCTTGAAATTTTTGATTATTAATGATTGCGATTACCAAATAATCGTGAAATAATCAGGACTATTTAAGATTAATGAAAAAAATCAGAAAAAATCAAAAATAATCAAAAAAATAATCCCGATTAATTTTAGATTATTTTTGAGTTTTTTTTTGATTATTTTTGATTTTCCTGATTATTTTTGGGTTTTTTGATTTTTTTTTTTGCTATTTTTGATTTGTTCTGATTTTTTTTTATTAATTTTAATTATTTTCAATTTGTAATTGAATAACATCGTTTTTCCAAAGTTTCCCTATAGTCCGTGGGACCGGCACCGGACAAGTGAATTCACCGGCCACCTGTGGTTAGGACCACCCCTCGTCAAACCACCGGCAATACTTTCGAGAGGCGAATTTTACATTGCGATGTTATTCAATTAGAAATTGAATATAATTAAATGTAGTACAGCGAGGGCCCCATATGTCCTTGCCTATGACATTGAATTTAAAATTAATAAAAAAAAATCAGAACAAATCAAAAATAATCAAAAAAAATCAAAAAACCCAAAAATAATCAGGAAAAATCAAAAATAATCAAAAAAAATCAAAAATTTTCAAAAGTAATCTAAAAATAATCGGGATTATATTTTTGATTATATCCTGATTATTTCATGATTATTTGGTAATCGCAATCATTGATTAATATAGGTAATACAAAAATAATCATTAAATAATCACTATTTCACTCATAAGAAAAAAATAATCTGATTAATTAATCATTAATTAAATAATCATTATTTAACAGGTCTGATTTGAACACACATACACATATTGTTTATAGTGTATGAAACTAGGACTGCCACACCTATAATAATAACGATGAGTTTTTTTTTTTCATTCCCTATCGACCCGATTCTAAATATTCCCAGGGAATTTTCCCCCTGCCTATAAATCGGCATCAAAAAAAAAAAAAAAAAATTCTCCCATTCAAAACACACTGGGTTAGGGAATATAAAGGGCGCAAGAAATTCGAAAATTTTTCAGCAAATGTCATACATTCTTTCTTTCATGGACGCGTAGAGAAGACTTCATTTTTAAGCGAAGGAAAACTTCTAGAGAAAAACTCCCACAGAACATTCATTTAAAATTGGGCTGTAAAATGAAAAAAAAAAAAAAAAAAGTTTCATACCTAGGCAATTCACAAAGTCTTCTAAACTCCTTTTTAAATTTAATTTTTAACATGCTTTCCAGACGTACAACGAAATCTCGAGATTTCAGAAAATTTTCGAACAAATTTGACATTTGAAATCCAGGCGATTTCAATGTTGTTCTGAAATCCCGAGATTTCTTTGTACGTCTGGAAAGCATATTAGAGCTAAAAATACTCATTTTAGCTGGGGATAGATTTAAAAAGGGTTTTAAAAGACTTTCAACCCGAAAAGGAGAATTTTTAGTCTTGAGAAAAGTAAATTCGCCGGGAATATTCAGTATCGGGCTATTTGTGAATTGCCTAAATACATATCTTGGGGTCTGCGGTTTCGTGATTTTCGACAACTTTTCAAAGCTTTCTTCTGGTCGAAGTTTTGACCGGTCCGACTGATTTGAATTGAATGAATTTTTGAGATAGATTAATAGTCAAAGCCATGAATGAATTCCATCAAAAAAAACTTGATGATATGTTAAGAAATTTGATTCGAAAGTGAAAACAAGAAGCAACTTCCATGTCAAAACTTGAGAGTTGTCGTGTAATAATTTGAGGAATTCAAATTTTCATATTCCGATCAGAGAATAGTCAAAAGTTTAATATAAATTTCAATGATATATATATATATATATATATATTTATATATATATGGATCGGTTAATATACGTCGATATATATATATTCCAAAAATGTTGCTATATATCGATATGCTCCAAAGTTTCGCTTTCACTATTTCTAACTAAAATGAGTAAAAAAATATATATAAAAAAAAAAAAAAAAAAATGAAATAAAAAATTTTAAAAATGGTTATGGTCTAAAATAAAAAAAATATTTCTCTCAATTACATATATGTATATAATTACATATATTCAGTATTTAATAAATACCAAGAAAATAAAATAATAAAAGAATTATATTATATACAATTGATTTCAAAAATTATAAAAGCTGTTTAAGCATCCATCTCGTTAAATGAGAAAAATTGTTAATGAAATAAATGTTTTGTACAGTTTCTTACTTAATCAAGCTTTTTTTTTTGTTAAATTAATTTTTTTAAAAACCAAAACTTAATCTCCGAGCCTTGCAGGCAGAGTTTTCAAAGTATGTATTTTAAACTCCTGCTAATTTGAAGCGGACACGCATACAAAGTACTTATTTAAGTTAAGTTTTCGTTTTAGTTTTTGTTTTTAATATTGGACATATTAAATAGGGGTTTTTTTTTTTTTTTTTTTTTTTTTTTTTTTTACAAATATCATGCAACGCTATGAGCGATAGAATCAAGATGCGTACGTATTTAATTTCCTTGAATTTTCAAATTAGTTTCCACCTATATTTGTGGATCTAATCAAATTTAAAGAAATATAGTCTCAAGACAAAAATGCATACATATATATTTATGTATATATATATATATTGACTTTTGTCATTTAGGACTTTCTAGTATATTTACGCTTAGAGCAGCAGCAGCAGCAGCAGCACCGCTTTTGGATTGACCACGTGGTCGTCGGGCTATTTTTCAGGAAACCGATGTACTCGGAATATCGGCTGCAATCTTAACAGCAGCTGAATTCTGTATTGCAACAGTCGAAACAGAAGCTGTATGAGAAGAATATTTTCTGATATTACTACGATTGGGCAGCATCGCATGAGCATGACAATGCACATGCCAATTGGTCTCGTCGAGATGCCACAGTGCATCGCGTGCACAAGGAACATGCACTGACGATTTGCAATTCCTTTCAAGACAACATATTGTTGCACCCGACTTCGTACACAGTACACACTGATAGCGTATGTTATTCCAGACAGCACTATCTAAGCCCATAATTCGTGGGCCCACAAGAAAGACATTTGGCGCCCATACAATACAGTCCTCGTGCAGCCAAACTTCGTAAGTAGTTTCCGATACTTTATTCATGCCCAGGAATGTTTCGTTCGCAGTATCGAGTTGATCGTACGATGTTGTAGGCAAAACTGCTTGATGTGACCCTTCAGCTGATCTCTTCTTCTTTTTGTTCTAAAAAAAAAAGAAACAGAACAGAAAAAAGTGAGGAATTTTATTTAATTGAAATACTCAAATTTTGCTTTTTTATTCAGTCATCGATCGTATGAATTATCATCGCTCATTGAATGTGTTCGTGTTCGTCAAGTTAGATTGTTGCACAGTGACTAACTGAAACCTATTATGAATGATTTTTATGAATAATAAAAAGGAAGAATTTCTTCAAAGCTTCGCCTTCAAATTATGACACGGATCGGAGTCGCAGTGCTAGCCGATTTGCCGCGGATTAGTAAGAGTAGCGAGAGCGTCAGCAAATGACGAGAAATGGACCCTACCGCGACGTATTGCCACAGCAGTTCAAAGGTAGCAATCCCGATAAGAGACTTTTGTTTTTCCTGGAATCACCATACACCCTCCAAGGACGGATGGTGGCAGTCCGAGAGGATTTTTGACCTCCTCTCCGGGGGAAAAAAAAAAAAAAAAACTTATGAAGAAAACAAATATAGGTTAGGTTAGGTTAGGTTACGTTGTAGGGGCCGCCCACCAGAAAGGTGGCGCACTTAGACCAAGGAAGGTCCATTGTGTCACCACCTATTTAATAAACCATTTTGTTCGCTCAATAAAGCTTGCTATCCTCACAGGGTTAAGTTCCCCGAGTTCCGATAGGGAGTGAAAAAAGTAATATCCCAAGGTTTTAAATCTTCAGTTTAGCAAAGGCTGGGCAGTGCAGGAGAAGGTGCTGAGGAGTTTCCTCCTCCTCCTCATCCTGACAACTCCTGCAAAAATCGAAGGCAGGTGCCCGTAGCCTTCTGGCATGGGGACCTATGAGACAGTGACCGGTCAACAGTCCGACTGTCACCGAAAGACGCGTTTTTGACATCCTGAGTAATTCCTCAGTCCGTTTATGCCCTATGCGTGGCCAAGTTAGTCTAGCTTTCTCACAAAAACCCCCGCTTTCCCATCTCTCTTGAAAGGACCTGTTGGCCCATTCCTCAATGAGAAGGCGACAGGTAGCAAGAGGAACCTCTGTTTGCTCGCCTGTTCGTGGAGCCGTCAGAGTGGTGCCGTGTCTGGCCAGCTCATCAGCTGTACAGTTCCCAGGAATATCGCTATGTCCAGGTACCCATACGATCTCTATTTGGAAGTACTTTCCCATCTCAGAGAGAAGGGACAGACACTTATTGACCGATTTTGAATTGACCACAAAGGAGTCGAGTGATTTAATTGCTGCCTGACTATCAGTAAAAATACTAACTCTTGTGTGAGTTATCACGTTCCGACGCAGCCATCTAACTGCTTCGCTAATTGCGGCTATTTCTGCCTGAAAGACGCTACAGTGATCGGGGAGTCTAAAACAAAGACTCACATTGAGCATTTTACAGAAAACACCTCCTCCAACCCTACCTTCCAATTTAGAACCATCTGTAAAGAAGGTCAGACGATCCCCATCCCGGACGGACCCCCCCTTCCAGTCCTCCCTCAAGGGTATAGAAGTCCGGAAGGACTATATATATATATAAGAGAAATATATAAGAGAAATTCAATAATATGGGTCGGTCGGTCTTTCATAAAATTCGATGGAAATTGAGGATTTTCGACTTGAGTCACTTTAATTGGTTTTGGATTTCATGTGTCCTTCCTGTATGTTTGGTTCTTCGCCACTTACCGTGCGAACAGGTGGCATTAATGCCTCAAGCGCTTTCGTTGCTTCCACTACTGGAGGTCCGCGTGCGTTGCTCTGTACCATATCGATACGTCTCCGTTTGCTCACAAATTCCGCATCGAGCGCAAGCGTATTGGATGTATTCAAAATAACACTCCTATACTCCTCACAATCTGTCGTTACCACGTATGGTCCAAATAGATCTCCAAGGCCCATGCGATGCGGTCCACGCTTGCAAAATACACAAATCCACGTTAGATCGGTCGAATCGGCATCGTATTTTTGACTCAATGTCGACGAGTGAAAGCCGCGTATGTTGCGCCGTTCGTGTTTTGTTTTGTTTTTGGTTTGCTTATCGATTCCGATTTCTTCGGCGGTGGCTGCATTCACAACACTCACGCTGCCATCACGTTTAATAAGTACAAATGGCGACTTGTATCTCTCGCAGTTATTACCATTGTTACTTGGTGTTGACCCATTGTTGTCACGTGACACTGGCGTTGATGGCATATCTTCGTCGGAAGAACTTTGCTTACGTTTCTTTTGTGGAATTGGCTTTTGTTGTTGTTGGTTCGGTTTGTTGTTCTTCTTAGCGTTCGAGTTATGTTTGCTGAGCATTTTTGTAGTACTACCACTAGCACTAGAACCGGCACCAGCAGCAGCAGCAGCAGCACTGCTCGAACAAGCAGCAGTATTTCCAGCTGTACGTTGTATCTTTGACGAATTGCTGCTGTTGCTGCTGCTGTTACTGCTTGTGTTGGAGACACTTGTTGTGCTGCTGGTAATCTTGTTGCCTTTATTTGTTCGACTTTTGTCTGTTGCTGTTGCTCTAGCTGTTTGTGTTGTTGTTGTTGTTCGTCGTCGTTGGTGTCGATGTTGATGACGATGATGATGATGATGATGATGATGACGACGATGATGATATTGTTGTCTTGTTCGAGTCGTCGTTATTTTTGGCCATTTGAACAATGACTTGCCTGCTTCGATCATTTGAATTTTCACGCTTCTGCTTCTTTTTTGCCTTCGATCCTTCATCATTGTTATCAAACATAATTCGCAAATTTGACGGGTCTAGTGCAACGGATAGCCGACGACGCGGTGGGGGCTTTCGTACTGGTGGTGTCGCATTGCTGCTTGTACTCTTGTTAGCCTCCGTTGTTGATTTTGTCAATGTTGCTGAGATTGCTGTCGATGCTTTTGTTGGCGCCGGTGCTCCAGTTTTTATTGGACTGGGCACGGTTGATTTCTTAGCCGCTTTTGTTTGAATTGGTGCCGGATGTGAATGGGGATGGGTATGAGGATGTGACTGTGACTGTGACTGTGAACGTGAGTGTGAACGTGAACGTGTCAGTGCTAGCGGTGGTGGGGGTTGCGGTGTCGGAGTCGATGTCGATGTCTCAATTTTTGTAGATACCAGCGACTTTCGTACTTCTATACAGTCTTTTAAGCTGTTCGATAATTGTAGTGTTGCACTCAAATCGGTCGCTACGTCAGCCTCGTTGGCATTTGTTGACATTGATTCAAAATCAACACCATCGATCGGTTTGCTCTCCGGTGGAATTTCATCTTCAATGCCAGCAAACATTTCCTCGAGCTTATTCTCCACCTGAAGAAAAAAAAGAAACAAATGTTATTGCATTATGTAGTAGAATAGAAATGGAAATGGAAATGGCTGTTGTATGCTTAGCACGCTTAATGCTTTTAAGGTTCAAGGTTTACCTCTTCAAATGTGGCTTTATCGGGGCTTGATGGCTTAGCGATCGTTTCTGTTGAAGCCTTATAATTCAAATTTAGGGGTTGGTTCTCCTCGGTTTGGTCGCTTTCCATCTTCAATTGAACCAATTCACGTTGGCAAACGTTTTCTTTTTCTGATGAATATAATTTCTTTGCATTAGCCTCTGCAATATTCGGTTCAGAAGCACTCAAATTTTGTTTCAGTTTTTGAGGTTTCATACCGCAACTGCCGCAGCTGCGGCTAGAGTTGCTACAGCTCGAGCTAGTTGAGGAACTGCTGCTGCTTCGACTGTTCGTTTGTGGACTCATTGCTTGCTTGCGGCGTGGCGATAATGGCGGCATCGGCGGCGGCGGTGGTGTTGCGCATTTGCGAAGCTCTTCAGCGAGCACAGCGTTATCATCGTCATTGGACGCCAATGGAAAAGATGATGTGGCTTGTTGCGGCTGATGCATGTGAGATGGATTGCTATCGCAAGAATTTGCCGATTGGTCTGTATTGTGTCCAGCATTTCTCAATTTTAGGACTTGGCGTTGCTTCTTGGTTTTCGGACTACTTTCGCATTGTTCCATGTGAGCCGATTTACAGCTCGAATTGCTGTGAGCATCATCGTTGCTGTTACTGTTGCTGTTGCTATTACTATTACTATTACTGTTGCTACTGCTGTGACTGCAGCTGCTCGCAGTCTTGGCAATAATTTCAGCAATTTTATCAATTGTTTCCGCATGCATTGGTGGCGTGCGGCCATTTTTCAATACATCCACCGGTTGACGATGCTGGCGGCGATCCACAACGGTCGAGACAGGTTCAGCCTCACTATCATCATTTTGCTGCGTTACGATAATTGGTGATGTTGCTGCACTCACAGATGGCGAACGAATTTGCTTTGAATATACAGCTGACCGCTGCGAACTTAGGTCCAAAGATTCCGTTGAGCTGCTGTATATAGAAAAAAGGACATTGTAATACATATTGCGACAAATCTCATCATCATCATCATCATAATCATAAATAATGAGGCTAAGTACCACTTACATTTCTGACTTAATTGGTGATTTTAGTTGAATTCTTGGTGAGCTTTTAGGGCTTCTATTATAAGCTTTGTGGCTGCTGCTGCTACCTAGCTCTCTTGGACTGTCGTCCGGTCGTGTTGAGCTTGGGGATGCTGCTAATACTTTAATATTCGGCGAACATCTTCGTTGTTGACGTCTTGCTGCTTGCAGAGATTTTGCAAGACAATATTCCTCATCGTTCGATGATGCATTTGTATCAGGCGATTCGGCTGAGTCTGGTATATTAAGACGTCGTTGTTCGTAACTAGCGTCAGCATAATTTGACGCTGTTGGAGATACTGGCTCCATTTTGTTCAAATGCGTAGTTTGTTGAGATTGTTGGTGATGTTGATGATGCTGTTGTTGTTGGTGCTGGTGCTGGTGCTGATGATGATGCAATTGATGATGTGGTGAGTTCAATGGAGTTTGTTGCATATGTTGTTGTTGTTGTTGATGTTGCGAGCCTAATGGGACTTGTGGCGCTAGTTGTTGCTGTTGCAATTGCTGTTGCCAATGCTCATGATGCTGAGCTTGTGTATACGCATGATGTAAGTGTTGTTGGTGCTGTTGTTGTTGTTGTTGTTGTTGTAAGTGTGCTTGTGGATAGCTATTATGTTGTTGCTGTAAATGCAATTGATTGTAATCTAAAGTATTTCCACCATGAAGCAGTAATTGTTGTTGTATTGATTGTGCTGAAATCGATGGCTGCGATGATTGATGCACACCCGGAGATTGTGGTGTTGGCGGAGTATGTGGTCCATTATGCTTCCCCATTGGAGGAGCCGTTGAACTGAATGGTGACGATGGTTGTTGCGGTGATTGCGAAATATGGTAAGCGGAACTGCTTCCACCACCATTTCCACCGCCGTTACCACCATTGCCGCCGCCGCCCGCCGCCGCCACTACCACCACCACCACCACCGCTACGTAATGGTGAAGCTGAAAGTACATGATCAATTGATCGATCGATTGATCGCTAACAATGCAATCCAATCATACATATTTAACCCTATTCTAAATGAATATTCCCGGGGATTTTTTTCCTTGAAAATTTTTCCGCCGCGAAAAAAGGAAGTATTCTAAGCATCAATACAGAAAAGAATGTGATGATCTCTGCTTAAATATGTTCGCAATTCTTGCTCCCTTCATATTCCCATCCCAGTGTTCTTAGAATTGCAGAATTTTGTTTAAATCCGCATGGAAAAGTTCCGCGGGAATATTTCGAATCGGGACTGATTGAATGTACTGATTAATATACATACGTTTCTTGGCGCTGTTTGTTGCTGCTGTAAATGACTCGGTGGCAGTTTATTAGGTATCATTGCACTGTAGCTGCAATCCTTGCTGACTAATTCAACCGGTTTATGTAACGACTTGGAATGTGGCTATACACGGAGAGGAGACGGAATATTGATATTGGAAATTTTTAAATCGATATATTGAATGCTTACATCGTTTTCGAAATTCCGACTCATCTGTGAAGCGAGTTTGCCGAAAGTCTCAGCACTGTGACGCTGATAGCTGCCAATATTATTCGAGCTCAATGCAGAAGCCTGCGAGGTTTGCATCATTGAAACTGGTGTTGACTGTTCGCAGTCGCTGCCATTTGAACTCATAAATTTTGATGGATTTTGTGCCGAAGATGCCTGTGTAGCTGCCGTTGATGCTGTCGATACGCTTTGCATGCTTATAGCATGCTGTTGCGCCTGTACTGCACTAACTGATAAATTATGTCTGAAAGCAGATGAAGAAGCATAAATGAATGATGAGTCGAAATATGTATATGCAGGTATGTATGTATATTAATTGGGTTGTTGATGTATTTCCAATTGAGTGCGCTAATTACATTGGATAGCTGCTTTGTCCATGCATTAGTTGTTGTTGTCCCTGTCCCTGCTGTTGCTGATGTTGCTGCTGCTGCTGCTGCTGCTGATGATGATGAAGATTGAGTTGATGTTGCGCTTGCTTATGAGCGTAGTCTAATTGTTGCGCTGGCGGTAAGAGTGAATGAGCGTTCTTGTTTAATGGCGAACTGGAGCTGCGATTAGATTGCAACGATAGATCCATTGAGTCGAAAGGTGGCCCGCGTACATACGGTGGAAGCAATGGATTCATCGAGTGTTCCAACTGTAAAGAGCAATTAGATGGATGGAGTTAAGTGAGATCTTTTAAGTTTCAGTTATCCATTTTTTTTTGGTTTTTTTTTGATTTTTTCAATAAGCTATAAGAGAACAGATATTATATACATCGAAACGAAAAAAGGAGGGCAAACAAGGGGGATTTGGGTTACCAATCAGGGAAATGTGGGGGTTTAAATTAGATAGAAATGTTTTTTTTTTTTTTAATGAAAGATCAAAAGCGCATGCCACATGTTAAATTGCTACAAAGATTTACGTTTTTTTTTTTTTTTTTTACGATTTGCCGCTGACATGAAGTTGTCCATTTGAATAAATAATTCTTTTATAAAGGAATGCAAAATTTGCATATTGAAAGTATTTAAAGAAGCGAGAGCGTTCTCTTCGTTTAGCAGTGGAATGACATGAAAGCATTGTTGACAGCTTTCGCTGCTAAACGAGGGGGATGCAACCTTGTTGCTTTAAATATTTTCAGTGCGCAAATTTTCATTTTCATTTTCATTTTCAGTGGGCGAATATTGCAATTTCTTCATAAAAGATTTTTCTATTAAAATGGACAATTCGTGCAACATTTGTAAGAGGACATACTTGAGGCGGACCATTCGCAAGCACAAATGCGTATTTAGTTTCCGGTGGCGGTGCCGTGTGCCAAGCCAAAGGCGATCGCACCATTGGTCTTTCGTTCGACATGTGCGCCAACTGCGGTTGACGTGGTATATACGATGGTATCTGAAGAGGACATAGAATAGAGAGGTTTTGTTTTGATGACCAGCAATTGGTTAGTAGTAACGCTTATTTACAAGAATATGATGCATTTTTTTTTTTTAAATGGTTTTTTGTTTTTTTTTGTTTTTTCATAAGTCTCGTTATTGACTTACTTGCAATGGATTCCACGATGAGTTTTGTGCAGTTTGATTTAAATGACTATGATTGTTATTGGACATTTTCAAAGAGTTAGGGGATTTAGTACAATTACGTTATTTTGTGCATTTAGCTTATGAAAGAGTTAACCACACATTAAAAGTGAGCTTTTTTTCTGAAATACACAAAAAGAGCGAAATCATTTCGGTGAATTAGTGCAAAAAAATATGTTTTCTTTATAATTAAAAGTCTGATGCCAGAGTGTGAATAACCGCTTATGTCGACTTCGTAAAAAATTCGGGTTTATGGTTACCATTGTGTGTTTTTTCTTACATACTGCGTTAGGTGTTGCCGTAGCCCGAAGAACTTTTTACCCAAATCTTGTTAACAAAATCTACCAAAATTCTACGAAAATACATATATGGTGTTTTCGCTTTTTATCAAACAAAAAATCATTAAAAAAAAAATATCAAATGAGTTTCACAAAGATAAAAAAGTTCTTAAAACTAATATAGGTTAGGTTAGTGTGGCTGCCATCAAGGGTAGCCAGATCAGAAAAACAGAAACTGAAAAACGACATAAACTTCCACGAACTACCCGGGACCTCTCGCTTCGTAAATTGGCATCTCAGCCAACTACGGCACAGACTAATATAGGTAGGTAGGTTGAAGTGGCTGCCACTTAGGCCGTTAATCGGCCCATTGTGATACCAAGGAGGTTTTCTTGTGTTTGTGTGAGTGTGTGTCTTTTTATGTAGTGTGCCCCTAACATGCGATTTTTTGAAAAAAAAAACCAGTGCTAGGTTTGGAACATTACACTCCGTTTCGCCTGCGCCGGGAACCGAACCTTAGACCCTGGGATCAAGAGCATAGAACGCATCCCCTCCGCTATCCCAGAGCCACAAGACTAATATAACTTCTTTAAAAAAAAAACTTTTTCTTCAGCCGGTTTTACTGCACCAACGCCATTATACTTTATATAAACTACATTTATAATTAAGGTTTTGTACTTTTTTGACAAGCTAGTTTGGTGTGCTATGGATATTGAAGATGATAAAAATGAAATTTGAGACACTAAGGGCGAATATTACGAAACATATTTTAAAAAGTATTTATATAAAAATAAAAATTTTTTAAAATAAAGTTTCATTTTCAAAATCAATAAGGGTGTCCACGGGGGATTGGTTATCACGTTGTATAGTAAAAAAAATTAAAAATTACCTATGAATATAGCGAACAGTTTTTTTTTTGGATTTTAATTTTGGAAAGTTTTTAAATATATTTGGAAATATTGGTTCTAAGAAAATATTTAGGGGACCAAACGGTTTTATCATTCGACTTTGAATGAAGCAATTCTGCAGCCAGCATATCATTATTTGAAGTTGTTTATTTACGAAGTTTCGAATTTTTTTTTTACATTCACCCCTATTATGAATAATATTGCACGTGAACTTTTCCGCCAGTTTTAATAGAAATTAAATACTGAAACTGGCGGAAAATTTCACATGAAATATTAAGGGTCTTCCCTTATTTTGTATTTGTGTATTTGCCTCGAAAACTTTGAATATCTTTTCACGTTTAAGGGAAGACCCCTATTATTCATTAATGAGGAAAACATGCTAATCTACCAAATCTTAAGCAAAACTACCAATCTACCAAATTTAAAAATTTTCAATAATTTCTACCAAAATTGTTAGAATTCCACCAAGCCGGCAACACTGACTTCGAATATTAAAGAGACGAGAGAGTAACGAGAACGAGAGCGAAAGCGCATGCCACATTGATGTACATAGAAACAAATGTTTTGATATATTTCAGTAAATGCAGAAAGATGTGCGAAGAAAAGAGACGGTTGTTTGTTAAACACACTGTGCCTCTCTTTCTTTCTCATGCATTCGAAACATACATGTGTTTCTCGTCGGCGTTAAGCACTTTTATATGAGAGATAGAGAAGCGGAAAACGAAAAAAAATCAATTGGAAACAAAAAATGTCGACAATTGGTGTTGTATTTAATTAATATAATTAACACAATACTTACAATAATACTGCGCCTGCATCCGTAAGGGTCCTTTCAGTTCCAAAACGCAAAACAAACTGACTAGAGCTGGGAAACGTTCGATTGGACTATGAATAGTATCGATAGCTTGGAGTGTTTTCTACTATCGATTGATAAAACAAACCATATATGGCACAGATCAGGGCTGGAACGTAATATCTGGTTAGAACTTTACTGCAAATGTAGTAAATTTCCTGAGTTTTTTTTTTTTATATATTTGACATCTACTGCAACACTGCGAAAATCTTTATTTTTGCTGCGACTTAAGTTCTAATTTCACTCGATATTGTTTTATCAAAAAAAAAAAAAATTCGTTTTTTCATATAAAATTTTTTTGTTACCTCTGGTAACCTTTCCTTCTATGGAAGTGAGCATAGAATTTTTTGAACGCCCCTTTATGCTTAGGTATCTACCCAGCAAAACACGATACTTGTTTGCACTCACACATTTACAAAACATCATGCTACCCCTTCAAGCCGGATACGCGTATTAAAGTAGTTTAAAACCCGTATCGATACGCGTATGCTCTCAGTCAAACGTTAATGATTTTAGTCGAGAGAGTGTGACAGCTGCTATTCGTACACAAGATAAACAAGTATAAATCTATATTCGCCCATTTACCTTTGACTGAGAGCATACGCGTATCGATACGGGTTTTAAACTACTTTAATACATGTATTTGTTTTGCTGGGTAATAGATGGCCCATTGTAACAAAGATATTATTGTTTTCCTTGTTTTGCGTCTTGGGGCTTACAATTAATCTTATATGTTTCAAAATCACTTGATACAAGAAAATCTTGCTATTGTTCGCTGATCATTAGAAGACCCGCAATATGGAGACATATTTTAAGCAAATATAATTATGTACTATTGATGGTAAGTTTTTTAATATTCATTTGCATTGATTTTTTTTGCACTGTGTGAAATTCAAATCTACTGCCTTTTTTTCTCAAAACTGCTCCACTTTCTTCTTCGCTAAGTTCCAACTCTGGTGGTAGGTTCAATAGTATCCATGGTACATCGTTAGTTTCTAATATCACTATCGAAGCTATCGATGGGGCCGAGTATCGATATTTTCTCCAGCTCTAGTAACAAACACACACATATACGGATGGAGAGAGTTGCCCACTTTTTGTGGGCTAGGGACGCGCGGGGATGTGGTATGGTAGTGTTTTTCTCTCTTCCCCCTGCCTCCCTTGCCAACGAAAATTTGTTTCATTATCGAAATGTCTTAACGTGTAAATAGCGTACAATCGCAAGCTACTTTAGGGGCCAGTGCTGCCAGCTCTCAGCAACAGAATGCGTAGAATTTTTTGTCAAAATGGGCTAACTCACGAATTCTCCAATTCATGCCTGTTTATATAAGTAGTAGAGTAGTTAAGTAGATTTGGAATTCGAATAAAAAAAAAAGATCGCTCTATAACCTAGATTTAGCCCGGGGCTGCCTTATAACATGGGTTTGACGTCTCGGGGCTCCCTTATAACATGGGCTTGACGTCTCGGGGCTCCGATTGCATTTGTAAACTAAGTTTAAATATTAAGCTCAAGCTGGTGCATCTCCTAGTAGTACGAATGTGCATTTGTAAAATGTGGTCTAATATATCATCTGTGTACATAAGTTGTGTTGGTTCGATAAAAAAGAACTTACCTATTACCGCTCTTCTATAGCTGATAAATCGCCTATGACTATCTGCTAATAAGAACTTGTTGTTGACAAATTTCATTTTGACTTATGAGTTTACAATAGTCCGATAGTCGTCGTGCAACACTCTCTCGTCATCCTCTCCCTTTATCCTCATCTATAATCTCTCTCTCCATAGTCGTCTCCACACTCTCTTCTCGCTCCCTTATCCCCTAATCTCTCTCTCCTTCGCTCCCTCTCTCTCTCGCGCTCCCTCTCTCTCTCCCTCTCTCCTCCTCTCTCTCTCTCTCTCTCTCGCACCCGCGCATCACACACGGACTATTGTTCATAGTATACTAAACAATTTTTATGTATAATACATTGCAATATTCAATTTTCTCAATCCACTCTTTCGATTAGGAGCCAAAATGTTCAAGCCACCGAAATTATATATGGATATTTTACAAATCCTTGCGCAAGTTGCAATGTATGGAAAGTACATAATGCATGTTGTAAAATTACGAAAACATGTAACGTAAAGGAAATCACTTGCGGTCGATTGACGCAAAATTCAAGCACACAATATATTCTCACAGAGTGTAATAAGATACAGTGAAGTCTGGATAGAGTGAGCGCCTCGGTGGTGTGAACACGTAGAATGAGGCTTACACAACAGATATTCGAACTTTTCGCAAGAAGCTCGTTCAAAAATCATTACGAGAAAGTAAGAAACAAACGTCCCTATTGAATTTAAAATAAAAAATTTGGCTTATTAGCAAAAAAAAAAAATTTCAGTGACATACATACGTAGACTTGTGTATATATTTGAATCAAATAGGGCAAATATAACAAACCAAAGTTGAGTCTCGATAGTTTGAACAACCTCGGTAACATGAACAGTCCTTAAAAATATTTGTTCACTTTATGTAGACTCATCTGTATATAATATTATTCACATTATTAGATCGCTAATTCTTGCTAAAGGTTAGTGTCTTTAATTCTCCGTTCTAATTATAAATGCATTATGATCTATAGGTCATAAATAAATAAATAAAATATATAATAAAGATAAAGCATATATATATAACCAGAAACGCCGGAAAGAATTTGAATATGCACCCAAAGCACCATTAGCAGTAAGAAATCGATAGCGATAAAACTTTTTAAAATATCGATACTATTTATAGGAGTTAAGATGGAAACAGTCACGCACATTGCACATTGATGTACAATGTACCCCGAACGTCCCTCGCCAACAACCACCGTGTCGCTCGCTTGTCTTGCCGCATAATATGAACGACAACTAAGTGAGATTTTTTTTTCGAAATTGACTTTTTGATGAAAATATGTTTTGAAGCGTGAAGCTCATCACATAGTAAAATATAACGACGATAAGGTCAATAGTAACGGAGAAATTCTACGATAAGTTTTATAATTTAAACAAGAAAAAATGTAAAGAAGAAAAATTACAAAAACGGAGCTAAAATTATGTTGAACGAATTGGCGAGAGTAAATCAACACGTACACAGGTGACTGATCAGTCAGATTGAACGTTTATGTGGCGCTTTACTGTGTAAATCTCGTCTTTAATACGAAAATCGATTTTTACTCGATGTTCAATTATTCGGCTATCGAAAATATCCATCCCTTAATGCAGTGCTGCCAGCCTACAGGTTTTCCCTCTAAAGAAATTCCAAAAACAATTTCTTAGCGTTTCTGCATGTCATGCATTCATTTTTTTCCTTTAAGCGGCCTTTACATGGTCACGATTTCCTGCAAGCGCCGCATCATGCAAAAGAATGTCATGCCTGTTTTTCATACATTTTTTACTTTTACATGGTCATTCTTTTCAATCACGCCACGCATGACTGCAGGTAAACGTGATCATGTAAAGGCCGCTTTACACGGTCATTCCTTTTGATCACGACACCATGACTGTAAGTAAACGTGAACGTGTAAGGCCCCCGCTTCAGACGATATCGCAGTGTATGACACTTCAGGGATGGTTTAAATCAAGTATTACTTGGTAATACTTTGTTTAAATAATTTTCTTAATTCTTGGATTTTTGTATTTTGTTCCTTAACTATCAAGAACTTTCAAGAGCAAAAATTTAATAAAGACAACTTTCTCCCAATATTAGTATATTTCCAAAAATGAATACCCTTTCAGAGGGAAAAATTATATTTCAGAGGGAAATTTAGTGAAATTGTGAGGGCAGGCTCTTTACAAGCTGGCAACACAGCCTAAATGACTTGTCTGTTTTATAAAATCGCTTAAATCGTTAAAGATATCTTTATTGGAAAATGGCTTTGGAGTCGATCTGTGGAATATCAAAAGCGCCCTATATGCAGTTTAAACTGCACTACGATCGCGACGATGAACAATACGCCAGCAATTTGGTCAATCATTATAAACTATTGGCTCCGCCATTTGAAAACGTGAGTTCATTCGCTTATATTTATATATATGCCTGATGCATGGTGCATTCGTTGGATTCATTTTGCAGCCCATGGAGAACCTGAAGAAGATCGAAGCCAACAGTGACCGCAGCGGCATTAAGATTGACTTCGATCATGGTACTACAACATTGGGATTCAAATACCAGGGTGGCGTCATCTTGGCTGTCGATTCCCGTGCCACTGGTGGGCAATTCATTGGTTCGCAGAGCATGAAGAAGATCGTCGAGATCAATCAATTCTTATTGGGAACTTTGGCTGGCGGTGCTGCTGATTGTGTCTATTGGGATCGCGTGCTGGCGAAGGAGTGTCGCCTGCATGAGCTACGGAACAAGGAACGCATTTCGGTTGCGGCTGCTAGTAAGATTATGGCTAACATCGCACATGAATACAAGGGAATGGGCTTGAGTATGGGCATGATGCTCGCTGGCTATGATAAACGTGGGCCAAATTTATATTACGTTGATTCGGATGGATCTCGTACGCCGGGCAATGTGTTTTCCGTTGGAAGTGGTTCGATTTATGCAATCGGTGTACTTGACTCCAGTTACCGTTGGGATCTCAAGGATGACGAGGCCCAGGAACTTGGCAGGCGTGCGATCTACCATGCAACATTCAGAGATGCCTATTCGGGTGGTATCGTGCGCGTTTATCATATGACGCCCACGGGTTGGGTCAACATTTCGAATACCGACTGTATGGAATTGCATTATAAATATGCCGCCGAGAAGTCAGCAGCGACTGCTTCATAAAAAAAAAAAATGAATTATTTCAGTAATTTTCGGTCATTTTGTATGATCATAAAAAATTAATTTTAATAAATTTGTAATGGTATAAAGTATGAACTAAACTAAAACTAAACTCATTGAGCTTTCAACAAAAACACGTGAGACAGAGAGAGAGGGAGCCAGATGTAGGGATAGAAAAGAGAGAAAGAAAGAAGAATACCTATTTTAATGGATTCTAATCTTTATTTAAGCGTAAGAGTATTTAATGAGTCGAAAACTGAGACGTTCTCTTTTTTTTTTTATCTAAAGGGCGCCAACATCATTGAATCGTTTCAGTTTTTCGGGGAAGTTATCCTTGAACAGTACAGGATCCGCTCGGAATTCGACACTACGAAGCGGCATATGTCCATATATTCGAGCGAATCGATCTATGCAAGCTGAACGTTCCCGCATATGATTCAAATCGGCTGATAGCATTTCATTGTTTATGCATTCCGGACATTTGAATTTCTTTCTCGGTGTCACTTTAATCGGTGGCTTATTTGTTATATTGGCAACCAGGAAATTCATAGCTATATCTTCGCAGTTCATTCGTTCATCAACCCAATCCTTAATGTCGCCGGGCATCGCGTGTGTATACATGTGACTCCAAAACTTATGATGGAACGCTGCACCGGTCAATACCATTGAAATTTGATTTGTCCATTCGGATTCATAGTGCCAACGCATTGTTATATTATCCCAGATATGTATGCGACTGGGAAAGCCAACTATCCGATCCGGAAATTCACGCCATACTTCAAACCTGCGATATTACAAAAAAAATCCATAGAAAAAAAAAAAAAATTATTCCTCTTTCGATTGTGTGTGAACTCTGCGTGAACGTACCCGAAGTCCAATTCGTCTGCTGTCAACATATTAATGTCATCATCTATGGTTAAGATAGCTTCGGTTTCTATCTCAGCATAAGGGAAGAATCGATTTGAAAGTTTATTCGCGTGTGTTTGTATGACTTTTATGGGTTTCATTATCATTGGAAAGGTTGAAACTAAGCGCGGCGAAAAGAAAAGAGATGTTTGAATTTAAAATGGGATAATTTTTTTTTTTTGAAGTGAACTTACTATGTGGCGGCGATTTATGCTGATTATTCCAGATGACCAATATGCATTGCAATGATGGCACTAAAGAGAGTTTCTGAATGAGCGTAAAAAGACTCTCGACTCGATCGTAGGTGAGTATGACGGCAGTAAAGCCTTGTGTCTTCGGTGCAATGATTGGCAGAAATAATGGATTCAATGGTATCTTATAGTTAATATCTGCAGTATTCCATTGCCGGAGATTACGTGCTCGATGCGGAAACATGCGACCATCTAGTAATTCTAATGCCGTCAGTGTTATCGTACGCAAATCTCGAAAATAACGATTGAATAGCCATCGACCTTGTTGCTGTAATTCGAGAATTTTTACCGCGGAGACACTTTTCAATTGTGCCATCAGATCGTGTGTATCACTCTCACGCATTCTGATGGCCGCTAAATTCCAATCTATAACATCTTCGAAGGGTAAAATGTAATTATCGATCGCGATGACTGGTATACAATTATGTGCTAATATTTCCAATAGATCTGGCTGACCCAATCGTACGCTACGTCCAATCAGACAGAATGTACCACTCGCAAGCAATTGAGGATATTTATGTTGCATTCCTTTGCCCACATATTCCTTGCAATTTAATTCTATCTCACTGTGATCGCTCGTTTTGCAGCTTTTCAAAAGTATCACTTCATTGGGATATTCTTGTGCGATATTTTGAACAGCATGGAGTTGCTGTGGAAGCATATTAAGTTGTCCTACAACTAGTAAATACTTTCTTTGAAAGTCGATCTCGATTTTCGTTTGATCGAAATGTTGTAGCATTGGACTCCAAACAGGAAATGATATGTCGAAACCAGCACGATATGTCCAAGTGTCGAAACCGCCGCCCAAGATAATAGCACGATCTGTATTAACATCGATGCTTCGATTAAAGTCGTCAAAATTTCCAGGTAACATATTAAATATTAAATGATTCGCTCCTCTGTCCCAATATTCCAGCGAAGCTAGAGCACGATTGACCAGTTTCTGATTGAAAAGTTGTTGATTCAACAAATCGATGCTTGGCAGAAAAAGGCAAGCCTCATTGGGATTGGCTGTGTAGTATGGACTCTGAAAACATAAAAAAAAAAAAAATTATGTTATTTTAACACAACAACGTTCATTCGGAATGGAAGATAGACAGCGTACCTGATAAACAGTCTCCAATATTTCATAGTATTCTCGCGTTAGAACGATCGATCCCTTATCAGTCTTCGATACGAACATTTGCAATGGGTAAACGTACACCGCCAAACGATTCTGGCCGCAGCGATAGATGTCGACGCAATTCCAGAACGTGCAATTAACATCTCTTATCTGCGTTTCGTCAGCATCGTTCTCCAAAATGATTTTACGCACTTTATTCAAGTCTGGCGAAAACCTTTGGGCATACCGTTTCTCACTGCCATTCTCCGACCAGTCAATCAGCAAGGATAGTCCACTTAGGATAACAAATCCAACTAGAGCATAAGTGAACGCATTAAAGGCTCGTTCCTTCCATTGTGCGTTGGAAACCTTCGCGAATCCATTGATTTTCATGTACTTGATCATTTTGTCAGTTAAAAACTCTTGAGAGTCGAATTTGCGACTCGTTTTGATAACGACAGTGCCATTTATTTTATTTATGTGATAAGGACATTTCCGTTTGTTTACTTTTCTGGCAGTGATGTTAAACGGCCGATTCGAGTGTCGATAGTTTGGAGATTGGACATATTTATCGGTGCATTTATTGACTATCGCTTGTCGTTTCACTTAATTTCACTTCATTTTCGTGAAATATTTAATGAGTTGGACAAAAAAAAAAAAAATAAAATTTATTATTCTATGAGGCTTTATTTCCTTTGCAATACTCCACTAGAATTAATATCATTAAATTTCCATGAAGCCATCGTTCTATCGGAAACTGATATTTATCGAAACAATCAACCCTATTATATTTTACTAAATTGTCAAATGACTGTAGAAAAATGGGGTTTATTTTAACCTATTGTATATTGATTTGAGATGACTCTTTACTACTTATAGTATAGTTATAGTATAGTTAACTAACCCGCTAATAATTATAAATTATATTATTATTAATAAGGAAAAAATTTGTCCCGACATATAAGTTTAACGGTTTACAGCAATGCTGTTAATAGTAAATGCTATAAATCGTTGTTTTTTTTTTATCATGGGTAATTTTTAGTTTTTTCTCCTGATTTTGGGAAAAAAATTTTAAACCTTGCACTGGCAAAACTGTATCAAGGAGCGCTCGAATGCCGTTAGTGTACTGGAAGAAGCTGATCAGTTAAGTTTTTCCTATATTTAAATAAAAAAAATTTTCAAAAAATTCATACCGACTTGGGAGCTATGGTCAAGAGTGTTCAAAAGATTTTTTTTTATTCTATGAAATGAAAAAAAAATTTTTTTTATTCTATGAAATATTCATATTTTTTATCATTTTTAACTATTAGATGGAGTTTTTCCGGATCGTTTAGTTATACAGTTAATTTTTCAGATCAAGGTCTAAATTTTTGTCATGAAAAGAAACGTAAAATATTGAACGGTTTACGAGATATAGCCATAATTAAATGCGCAACTTAATTCTCGGCTAAAATTTTCGAGAACGATTTAAAATTGACCTGTAGCCAATCTTCCAAAACGAAATATAGGAATTTTCTCCCATTTCCTAGTACTTTCAGAAACTGCAGTCAAAATTCTGTTTACATTGTCCGTCGTGCGCTGTGTAATTAACTTAAAAATAAATAAAAAATTCAAATGCCTAAAATTTCAATTTTTAAAATGGCAATTGAATTGCCGTAAATTTACGATATATCATGTAATATTGCGCCATTGGCTTTGTCTATTCGCAATGTAGACTTCTTTCGAGTGTGGTAACGCGAAGTCGAAACCAGTTTGAAGCCACAAAAAGAAGTTGACGTTTCAATTTCTTTGGCCCGAAGATCAGTTGCTGTCAAGACGCGATCGTGTGAGCGAGTGTTTGTACCTTTGGTGAAGCGCGCTCTTCAATCTAGAGATACATTAATCCAATTGGTAGTAGAAA
This sequence comes from Chlorops oryzae, assembly GCA_020466095.1. Lineage (NCBI taxonomy): Eukaryota > Metazoa > Arthropoda > Insecta > Diptera > Chloropidae > Chlorops > Chlorops oryzae. The sequence continues at coordinate 4,047,701 of CM035806.1, read as the reverse complement.
GATATATATATATATGTGTGTGTAGAGTGGCAAAAGCCAGACCCCGAGGATCGTCTTGTAAAATACATACGCGAGCCGATCGAAACGGTTATAAGCTGGAATTCCAAAACGTCGAAACGAAACGAAACGAAACGAAACGAAAACCAAGCAAAATTCTGCTTGCCAAGGAAATTGTGCGTACGAAAATGGAAGTCTCTTGCGGACCCTGTTAAGAAATCTCATCATAGATCACACATTTTGTGGGAAAAGAAAAGAGAAATTTTTTTTTTTTGATACATAAATAGATGTTTTTATTTTTTTTTTCGTGAGGAATGTAACGCGAATGCAATGCAATTAAGTGTTAAGAGCAAAAAAAAAAATATTCAAAAATAAAATGATAAATAAATGAAAATAAGCAGAGGAAAGGAGAAAAATTGAGAAATACTTCGAAGGAAGCCAATAGTTGAATGGAGTAGTAGAGGAATTCCACACAAAATTAAATACAATTCAACGCAATGGTGTTGCAAATGAAGCGATATACCACAAGAGAACGAAGAAGCAAGGCAACGAGAAAAAATTATGGATAATAAAAAGGTGCTGTAATGAAATTTTTTTTATAAAAAAAAAAAAAAATGTTTTTTTTTTTCTTCTTCACTTTTATGGTTCATTTCCTCAAAAGTCATAAGGAAAAAAAAAATAAGCTATCAGCAATTGCGTGTATGAGTTTCAAGTCCTACGCACATGAGAGAGGCTTAAAATAATAAGTACTTAGCTTTTTGTGTACATACACAGAGAATATATATGCACGATCAATTGTATATAGTCCAAGATATCGTATTGTGTGTACATTTTTACATACCCATGTACATACATGCATACATATCGCCAAGCTAAGCGACAGCAGCATAGCTACTTAGTATATGCAAATGGGTTTCTTAAATTACTGTCTGTCCGCCCGTCCGTCCGACTGTCTATTTGTGTATGCCTTCGCATCGGTTTCGCTGAAGTTTTTATTACTAAAAACAATTTTTTTTTTTTTTTTTTGGTTTACGAGTATAACAGTTTCATTCAGAAATGTTCAAAATTTACGATCGGCAATATCGATCGATCCATCGGTGGCTAGTAGGCCAGCGCACTTGCGTTTCAGCTTTCTTTTCCCATTTTTATGGTAAAATGGAAGCTGACAAGCTAATTTTCGCTGCTGTTTGTCCGTTTTCTGTCTGCCTTACTGTCTATCTGTCCGTCTGTCTGTTTGTCTGTCTGTCTGTCAAAGCAAAGATAATTGTAAATCGGTCTTTGTTAACACGTCCGACGAGAAGTCTGTAGAAAATGATCTACATTGATGAATTGCTTGGATATGGAATAGAAGCGGAAAGATATTAGCTGAACCATTATGGTTCATAAGAGCATAGGTGATCCATTGTATGTGCATACGTTTGTTTTGATCTTTTTATGCTACACTTTCGAACATATGTATGTATCAACTCGAAACTGCCATAGTTCTTCGAAATGCCTTCACGAAGTCGTTATTTGTGCGATTTGTGAGAGAGTTTTGTGCGAATAAAACAAAAAAAAAAATGTGTTCATTAACCTTTTCGCCTCGAAAACGTTTGATGTAGTATCATTGAAAATGTTAAAAATTCCTCGAATTAAATCTCAAAGAATCGATCTTGTCGAAGATTTTGTTTTTGTAACTAGAAGGCACGTCTGTTGCGAGATTGTCTGTTTTTCTTCGGTGTCCCTTTCGGGTATTGCATTGTTAAAAAAAAAAAAGTTCCTATGCCTGCGTAGATCGGGTCTATTAACCCATTTAAAGCCGCCCAATAATTACACTGTGATAGTTTTTTTTTTTTTCAAATTTAAAATACAAGACCGAATTTAACGGTTTCTCCCTATTTCGGGCACGAGCAATCGAACTGCATCATTAGTTTTCTGAGCTATCGGTACGTCTTCATTCAAATATTTTTTTAAAGTTTTTTTTTTGACAACTTTTTGGCCCATATATTATGTATGAGTTGCAGTTTGGTATTCGAAGCTAACACCAAAATGTACTCGGAGATATACCAAGTAATTCGTACGAAAACACTGTTATGATAAAATGCCCCATTAGGGAGCTATACACATTTTGAACTCAAAAATCATCTACTGTTTTTTTTATTTTTTGATTTTTTTCTTATATAAAAATCCCTGAAGTATGTTTCGAAATTTTTAAAATACTAATAAAAAAAAGTACGATTTTTGAGTTTTAAATGGGTATAGCTCCCTAATGCGGTATTTTATGATGACGGTGTTTTCAGCGACTGAGAAAAAAGAAAAATTTTATTTTTTGTTTAGACTTTTTTTTTATTTGTTTATTTTATTAATTTTTAAATTTTTTATTCAGTTATTTGTTTATATTTTAAATCTTTTTTTCTTACTTATCTTTAAATTTTCTCACCTCGGCCGAGCCTCGAACCATTACGCTAAACGAACGAAATTTTTTTTTTTTGGTCAAAATGCTCAATTGAGTTTATGGTTGCTCAGGTTTTGGGGAACATGCTTAACGAATTTTTCACTCCAAAAAATTTTTACTTGATAATGAATATAAATACAAAATGTAAATCTAAAGATTTAGGCAGGAACAATTTTGATTTGCAGAACCATGGGGGGTCTCTGATGGGGAAACAAAATAGGTTAAATTAACGAAAAAGTCAGCAACTGATTCTTCCGGAAAATCAAGTTCTAGATTATGTAAAATCTAGATTTTCCTATTGATATCTAAATTGGGAATCCGCATGTCCTCAACATTCATTTAAATGAACTATTCACCCATTATTTCTTTTTAATTTTTAAAATTTTTCGATATAATGATAGCATTATACATATATTTATTCTGATAGCATTTTTTTTGCTATTTACTATAAGACATTTACAGGCATATATAACAATATATGTCACTTCAGAGATTTGGCTGGGACGTTTCGTCGCCCGTTAGAAATGAGATGTTTACTCGACTTTAGGCAAAAGAAGAGCGTTTATGGAGAAATACTTTTGGTGAGTACTCATTGGGCAAAATTGTCATTTTGGTGGGTAACCAATACCAGTGTGTGGAGTACTCAAGACCGTGTTGAAAAGAGCCAAAATTAGAAACGTGCTTCCTGAGTGACATATATAGTAATATTGACATACAGTGACATCCTATTCGTAATTCATTTTCATTGTTCAGTATTCTTCGCTTAAACAAACGCAATTTTACATGATCAATCGAAATTATGATTTTAAAGCAAGCATAAGAAGTAACGGAGCCACTGCAAGTGCTACTGCACTAGAAAGATCATTATTTTATTTTTGGCAAATAAGTCTAGAATAGAGAAAAATGCATCGAAATTTTATGACAAATGGTAGCAATGAGAACAACTTTAGATCGATGTTAAAATTAGATATTTTTATTGGAAGATTTTTAAGTGGTACCTCCAGTATCTAGGGTGTTTGAGGACAACACATAAAAGGTTCAAAATCGCAATTCCTAATTTTTTTCAATGAAAATCGGTGTGAATGAGTTCGTTTTGTTTGTGGACTTAATAGAAACATTTGAAGCTTCATTTCTGTATAGGTTTTTTTATGGATTTTGCCGAGGATTGCTTCATATTTTTTGTTTTTTCTACACATGAACATACAGGAAATTCAAAAATTTATTTAAAAAAAGCTTCAAGTGTTTAGCTTTAAATTGTTTCATATATAAAAAAAACCCACAATAAAGAGTGATGAGCTTTATGCTACATAATACTCTGAATGCTACTATCCATATTTAAAAAATTTGTTTCGGAAAATTCTCGAATTAAAAAATTTCAACAGAATCATCTTCACTTAATTTCAATTATTTGTAACTGCCAAGCCGCACGTTGTTTGCAGATTTGTGAACTTTTGACAGGCTGTCAATATTAAAAGGGTTTCAATAGTAAAAAAAATGAAAACGTTTCTATGCCTGCGTAGATCGGGTATATTAACCCATTTAAAGCCGCCCAATAATTACACTGTGATAGTTTTTAATTTTTTTCAAATTTAAAATACAAGACCGAATTTAACGGTTTCTCCCTATTTCGGGCACGAGCAATCGAACTGCATCATTAGTTTCTGAGCTATCGTACGTCTGGCATTCAAATATTTTTTAAAGTTTTTTTTTGACAACTTTTGGCATAGTATTATGTATCGAGTGTGCAGTAATGGTATTCAAGCTAACACCAGAATGTACTCGGAGATATACCAAGTATTCGTACGAAAACACTGTTATGATAAAATGCCCATTAGGGAGCTATACACATTGTTGAACTCAAAAATCATCTACTGTTTTTTTTTATTTTTGATTTTTTCTTATATGACAGAATCCCTGAAGGTTTATGGTTTTCGATATTGTTTTAATAAAAGTGCTAATCAAAAAAAAGTACGATTATTTGAGTTTTAAATGGGTATAGCTCCCTAATGCGGATTTTATGATGACGGTGTTTTCAGCGACTGAGAAAAAAGAAAAATTTTATTTTTTGTTAAGACTTTTTTTTCCTATTTGTGTTATTTAATAATTGTACTAAAATGTTTATTCAGTATTTGTAAAATGTATGTCTAAATCTTTTTGTTCTTACTTATCGTTTAAATTTTCTCACCTCGGCCGAGCCTCGAACCATTACGCTAAACGAACGAATATGTTCTTCTTTTGGTCAAAATGCTCAATTGAGTTTATGGTTGCTCGAAGTTTGGGACATGCTTAACGAATTTTTCACTCCAAAAAATTTTTACTTGATAATGAAGCATTCAAAATAAAAATAATAAAACCTAAAAAATTTTGGGGAAAATTTTTGTCTTCAAATATTGGGGGGGTGACCTACTGGCAATAGGGGGGAAAACCAAAAATAAGGGTTAAAATTAACCTCAAAAAGGCTTAAATGGCCACACTGGATACCATTCCATGTAAAATCCAAGAACTAAGAACTAATCTAAAAACTAAGAATTTTCTCTTAATTATAAGTAAAGCTCGGATTTTGAATATTTTGAATTTTTTTTGAATTATTTGAATTTATTGAATATTTTGAATTTTTTTGAATTTTTTTGCATTTAACTGTGGTTTTTGAATATTTTTTCATGAAGTAGGCTTTTTTTCGTTAATTTGACAATTCAACATTTTAATAGGCATACTAAATCGAACTAATTTGGAATTTTTGACTGTGAATTTGTTGAATATTTTGATTTGAATTTTTTTTTTAATTTTTTTGAATATTTTTTGAATATTTTTTTGGAATTTTTTTTCAATTTTACATATTCAAATTCCGAGGCATAAGCCCAAAATTCAACATTGCGAGAGCCCGATGCGAGAGCTGCGAGACGAGACGCACACAAATTTCATACATTCAATATTATGGTTCAAGCTCAATGTATCGCATGCGAGACCTCGTAGCGAGAAAATTTTGAAAAATTGAATATTTCTCGTTGCGAGGCAATTTGACAGGTTAATGATGTACTATTTTTTGAGTACTCGCTATTGGGTACTCGTTTAAACTAATAAAACAAAAACTGTTCATGTTCGTGAAAAAAGTTCGCAAGCTTCGGTTATTTTGAAAATTTTTGAAAATTTTGAATTAAAATTTAAACTCAAATGATAACGTACAAATTTTATGAGTACTCGGTACTCATTAGATTGGTACTCGGTTCAAATATTGCATTACTAGAAGCGAAATTATGCTATCATCTGCGTGACGCAAAACTCTCATTGGAGATTGAAATGCGTCACGCAAAACATTTTCGTAACGTCGCGCACTCTCGCATCGGGCTCTCGCAATATTGGATTTTGGGCTTAAATCGAATCTAATTTGGAATTTTTGGCTGTGAATTTTTTGAATATTTTGAATTTTTTGATTGATTTTTAATTTTTTTTGAATTTTTTTGAATTTTTTTTTTTCATTTTTTTACATATTCAAATTCCGAGGCATAATTATAAGATTGCGACAATCATTTCTAGAGTTTTGTTCTAAAATCAAGTATTCATTCTTAAAATGAAGATCCTTAAATCTTGTTTATAGTAATTTAGGATTGAAAAAATAAGAATTTCACATTCTAGCTTCCAGATTTTTTTCTTATTTTTAGATCTCAATAATTTTCTCGAGGGATTTAAGCCTTTATTGCAGTTACCCATATATATACATGTTGAAATAGTTTTTCATATCAAGAGTTATTTAAGGCCATAAGGGGCCCCATATACCGACTTTTTTTTTATTTATGAAAACTGCCCGTTTGCCACGCCCAATTTTCCAATTTTTGTTTAATTATAATCGGAGGCTTAAATATACGCTCAAATTTTAAGTTTCATTAAAATATTTCGAAAAAGTCCGATTTTAAGGCAGTTTTTGGATTTTTGTGGCAGACCCTAGTACTGGAGGTACCCCTAATAATGGACCGATCAAGGAAATTTTTTGTAAGGATGTTTATGGCTACAAAGGAAGCATAAGTGCCAATTTTCGTTCAAGTCCCATTTGAATTTCGGGTGTAGGAGACAATTTTGAAAACCGCCCTTCTGCCACGCCCACTTTTCCAATTTTCGGAAATCATATTACTGGCCTTTAAATATGATCAAATATCAAATTTCATCAAAATATCTTGAAAAATTTCGATTTTAGAGCAGTTTTTGTGACTTTCATAACAGACCCTAGTACTGGAGGTACCCCTAAAAATGGTCCGATCGGGTCATTCTCGAACTTGTTCTTGCTCATGTCCCCGTGAGCACGCATACCGAATTTTGTCAACATAGCTCAACTCCTTCGATAAGATAACTGTATACAGACAGACGGACAGAAAGACGGACATGTCTAAATCGATTCAGTTTTTGATCCTGATCAAGAATATATATATATGTCTATATCTACGGAGCTTAGTTCTGGCTGTTACAAGATTTGCACAAAACTAAAATACCCCGCTTACGCTGGGTATAAACAGGGATTCATAGGTACTTTATGATGAAAAACGATAGGTATATAATTACTTTTGAAGCCATACTAAAACCATTTACTGCGAAAATAAATTTTCCCATTTTTTCAATATATCATGCAGTAAAGGGTTAAATATATATATATTTTGTATTTCAAGTACATATATCAAATGAAATCATATCAAAGACTGGAATGATGAGTGTTTTAAAAATTTTTTTTTATTTTAGAAATCAATCGATCCGGTTGGACCAAAGATAAGCCCACTTCCCAATGCGATCATACAGGTAAATTGAGACAATAAAATAATTTCATAGAATTTGTATTTTTTTTATTTCGGACATTTCTTTCCAGAACGATCCGAAGAACTGGACGGCACTTCATGAGGCCGCGGCGACGGGTGACGAAAAGAAATTGCAAGTTCTGCTGGAAAGAAATCCCGATCGTGCTGTACAAGAATCGAATAACGGAAATACTCCGTTGCATGAGGCGGCCTGGAGAGGCTTTAGTCGCTGTGTGAAATTGCTCTGTGCGCCAACGAATGTTGTGAAAGCCGCCGCCGCCGCCGCCGCCGCCGAGTCCAAGGAGAAGAAGAATAAAAACTCGAAGACAGCGAGTGCCAAAAATATATTAGCGAGTACTTTCTTAGATATACAGAATAATGGAGGCTTCACAGCATTGCATTTGGCAGCCCAAAATGGGCACAATCAGAGCTGTCGCGAACTGTTGCTGGCCGGTGCCGATCCCGATATTAAGAATAATGTAAGTTTAATGTACATACATACTTCTTTTGAAGAATTATCATAATTGCGCCCTTCTTGTCTTGCAGTATGGCGACACCCCGTTGCATACATCCTGCCGATATGGGCACGCTGGGGCGACGCGTATACTCATTTCGGCCGATTGCGATCCGAATAAAGTGAATTTGAATGGCGATCATCCGTTGCACATTAGCTGCGCGATGGGAAGGCGCAAGCTGACACGTTTGCTCCTGGAGGCGGACTGCGATATGACAATGAAGAATGCTCAAGGCGAGACACCGCGTGATATAGCCATCCGGAAGCATCATATCGAGATTGTCGAGATACTAAATAATCCGCAAAGAATGCGAAATCGTCGCGAGAAGCATAATAAGCAACGTAGTCGTAAATCATCGTTACCCGATCCAACTGATCTGAATGCTATAACGTGGTCTCCATACGGTTGTCATTATTTTCCGGATCCGCGTTCGTTCCCGGCACCGAAGCTAGAAACGCTACCGAAGGAGCCGCTGAAAAAAGGCGAGCAATATTATTTGGACTTAGCGGGCCATATACGAAAGGGACCGATCGGAGTTGGTAACACTTGCTATTGCGGCCCGTTCTTTAAGCACATCGAGCACAAGATCAATTGCAATCGGAAAAGTCTGCGGCGATATGTTCACAAGACGAAAGAGAGTCTAGATAATAAAGTGCAAGCGCTGGCAATACGTACCAACGATCAAATTGAGCAACTGACGCGATCGGTCATAGCTGATCGGATACGTTGCGAGAGCAGGCGAATGCAATTGCATCGAATTTTGAAACGTGGCGAGCCACTGAGATCGACAACGGAGACACATCAGGGGCGCTCAAAGCGACAGGAACAAACGGATGCTAGCATATCGCGTAGCCGGAGCATGGAGTTCATTGATCGCGAGAGCGCGCAGAGCAGTGCAATATCGAATGCGAAGAGCTGTGGCGGCTTACTGGACGAGACGATCATAGAAGTTCATCATCAAAGCAATGAGCTTTGCAGCGAGAGCGAAGACGAGACGGATATAGGGGGTCAGCAGGCTGACGGTGGTGCTGGATCGATTTCGGTTGACAGCATTGACGATCATTCCGAAGAGGAAGACATAATGGAGGAGTATGATATTGATTTTTATAAAGCGGCAGAGTCATTGAGTAAATTACTCGAGAAGGCTAAAATATTAAACGAAACGAAAAAGGAACCCGATAAAGGAGAAGATGATATTGTAGACCAGCAAAATACGTCAACAACAACAACAACATCCGTGTTGCAGCAGCCAGATGACATTGTGGACGATATAAATGGAAATAAGAGTATCAATTTCGATGAAGAATTGAATTATGCCGCAAAAGTCTTACAAGAGAAAGAGGGACAAGTGACCAATGAGGGTCAACGACGATATGAGAATATATCGAATGTTGAGTCATTCCATGAAAAGAGTCTAGCAGCAGCAGCAGCAGCAACAGCCGCAAGACGAGCGAATGTTCTGGGAATACCGGTTCAGTTCAATGAAGGAGGTCATCTTTTATCGTGTGAAGCGTCTGAAAATGCTCGAATGAAGTTCCTTTCAAGTCTGAACAGGAATGATTATACACTACAAAATGTTATAAGTGCATTGCGGAAAGATCGCCGAGAAATACCACCAAACCAGAATCAAAACCATAATCAAAATCAAAGAGATTTCAAACCGGCAAATGAGACTGATACGATAAGTGAGGATAAGCTAAGCTATAAGGATGAGTCCAGTGCTTTTCTTGCTGGCAATGATTATCTTCCGAGTCCGAACAGAAATCGAAATTCCATTCATTCGGCAATCAAGTGGAATCAACCGACAACCCTATGCCCGCCGCCGTCAGCCGTCAAGGAACACGAGTGCTCAACACCCGAACTAAATGATGATCCTCGCGTAAGCGGAAAAATTGAGAAGATCGAAATCAAAAATAGTGAAATAAAGCTGCTGAAGAAACCAACAACCGAACAAACCGAGCCCGTTACGAAAAGGAACCGGGTTCAGGAACTAGTGGCACGCTTACAGGGAAAACTGAGCGCAACGCAACAAATTCTAAGCCACAGTCGAAAGAAACGAGCAACGAACAACAGCAACAACGAACGGAAAGTCTCACAATCCGAGAGCAGTGAAGATGAGCAAAACAATCATAATGAGTACAAAAGTAGTGTCCAAAATGCAAGTCAACAAATCGATCAGACAGCAGCAATGCACCCAATTGCCGCCAGAACCGTCCGAACGAATGGCCCGATGGCACTGCAATCACCATCGTCCAGCGATATTGCTGCTGATAAGGGTGCTCCGCCAATTGGCATACCGGTGCATTTACCTTTGAATTTACCTGAACGTATCATACCAAAAGATGCCTATTTTCATGAATTGCCGAACCGAAAACGAAATCCAATCAATGTTCGTATGTTCTCTGGCGGTGGTGCCGCAATCCAGTCATCCAGTACAACGATACTCCAAGGTGATTACGTCCAGAAGCGGGCAGAACCCTTCGAACCGTCGTCGCATATATCAATACTCAAAAATACTCGTAAATATAATAATAGCAATTCGATGCAACAAGCACCACCGCAACAGATTCGAATTCCTAAAGCACCATCCAGCTCGTCGATACATCATTCGACCACACCAATAATGGGAAATTATTTAGAGACGAATCTATATGCTGGCTATGAATTGGCAGCCATTGGGAATAATTTCCAGCCCGCTACGCAGTTGCACTGTGCTCCTGCGCAGAACTATACGCACTATGTTGAACGTGACATTAGCAATGATTCCGGTGTGAGCACTCATTTTTACGGTGGTGGTGGTGGTGGTGGTGGTCAGCTTGGTCCTAGTCCTAGCTTGTCACCACAAACCTATTACCCATCAACGGAACGTTTACAGTCGCCTAAGAGCTTTCTATATTCGAATGAAATGGTGCGCCCAATACATCAAATGTCGCATGTCGTCGTCGATCCTTCAAACGGAGACTTTGCCATGGGCAATGTTTCTAGTTTAGTATAAAAGTGTTGTGTCGTCTTCTGTCTGTCGTGTGTAGCTTGTAGTTTTAGTATGTTAATATTTAATATTTAATGTTTCCTTAATTTATTTTTGGGGCCAGTCTTTTTTTTTTTTTTTTTTTTTTTACAATGTGGTTAATTTTTTTATCCACGTTTAATTATGTAGACCAGTGTTAATAATGTCATGGATCGCGCAGTTCTCCTCCTTCAGTCCCGATTTGGTTAACGATTTTTATTAGTATGGGAAGCTGTTAAACCCGCCGTTTGTGATTAACGGTCGAATGAGAGTTTCTCTATATCCATTTAGCGCGGTCTCATGATAAGCACTTATTACTGGGCGTAATCTTCTCAATAAATCACAGTTTAGTGTGGTGGCGAGAGCTCGAAGTTAGTCTGCTTCAGCAAGATTTGAGTCAAAAAAATTTGAATCGAAATCAAAATGAAACTCTTCGGTGCTGTTATAAAACATCCGAACAATGTATCCTTAAAGATCTTAATCGATTCTGTCTAGCAGATTGTATACAAATAAGAATAAGTTGTTTACTTATTTATTTTATGTAATAAATTTCGATATTTTATTATTGCTTATTGATTCTTGAAATTTCGGTCAATTCAATTTCAAATATAAATATTAAAAAGAGAGAGAAATGAGAGAGAAAGAAGACAGAGAAGGGAGATAGAGAAAGGAAGAGAGAGAGAAAGTAAGAGAGAAAATAAAGAGAAAGAGAGAGAGAGAAAGAGAAAGAGAAAGAGAAAGAGAGAGAAAGGAAAGAGAAAAGAGAAAGAGAAAGAGAGAAAGAGAGAAAGAGAGAAAGAGAAAGAGAAGAGAAAGAGAAAGAGAAAGATAAAGAGAGAGAGAGAGAGAGCGAGAAATGAGAGAGAAAGAAGACAGAGAAGGGATATAGAGAAAGGAGAGAGAGAGAAAGTAGAGAGAGAGAAAATAAAGAGAGAGGGAGGAGAGTGATAAAGGGAGAGCGAGATAAATAGAGAAAGAGAGATCGAGAAAGAAAGAGATATAGAGAGAGAGAGAGAGCAAGAGAGAGAAGAAGAGAGAGAAAGAGAAAGAGAGAGAGAGAAAGAGAAAGAGAAAGAGAAAGAGAAAGAGAAAGAGAAAGAAAAAGGGAAATAGAAAGAGAAAAAGAAAGAGAAAAAGTAAGAGAGAAGAGAAAAAGAGATAAGAGAGAGAGAGAGAGAGAGAGAGAAAGAGAGAAGAGAAGAAAGAAGAGAAGAGAGAGAAGAAAGAGAGAGAGAGAGAGAGAGAGAGAGAGAGAGAGAAAGAGAGAGAGAAAGAGAGAGAGAGAGAAGAGAGAGAGAAAGAGAGAGATAAAGAGAAAGAGATAGAGAAAGAAGGTTAAAACCAAAGTTGTCCTTTGAAAAAAAAAAATATTCTGGGAACTGATGGGTCCAGTTTGCATTCGAACCAATTTGAACCAGGAAGCGAAACCGAAAATCAATTTTTTGGAGCTTAAATCCAAAATTCGGTAATTCGCTCAACAAATTGTAAAGCTGGACACGGTCAAATCGTATCGCGGCGTGACACATCACATTGATTCTATGATACAAGAAAACAAGATAGCGCCACTTGAGAGAGGAAACGTCACAAACTCAAAATCGCGATTCGTTGTTGTTGTTTCCCATGTTAAACCTGGCTTTTTACTTTTTTGAATAGCATGGGAAACAACAACAATTTCTCGCTCAGTGACGTCACAAACTCAATTTTTGGCTCTAAAAGAGACCCTCAAAATAGCGGTACTGAAGTGCCGCTATCTTGTTTTATTGTATCATGATTGATTCAACCTAGGATACGAGAAATTTCTATATTCTGCCAGTTAAAACGTACCGTAGCGCAACGTAATGCATGAAATTATATTTCTGACGTGTCAGCTGAAAATATTTAGAATGAAATTTTCATACGAAGCCGAAACCTTCGTCTTTTTCAGCTAAAAACAGCTGATACGTTGGTGCGTTTTGACAAACTGCCACTAATCAGCCCCATCACATTACGATATGACTTCGCTGTTTGCAGCTTAAGTCGTTGTTTTCTTCTCTCCTCCCCGTGCGACCCTTGCCGACAAAATAATTTTTTCCATCGAAATATTTTTTCCGGGCATATAGAGACATCAATTGCTCGTCAAGAACGTGAGGGTGTACAAGTAAAATCTGCTTGACGTTTCATACACACGCAGTCAGAGCACTAACATTGAAGATACATAGTAGTGGGACTCATGCAGCTTCGCGAATTGTGGAAAATTAGGGATTTGTCACACAACTGTCAAAATTTATATGAAAATTTACGATGGGAAAAGTTGCGAAGGCATTTGCGAAGCTGCATGAGTACCGCTCCTAATTAATTTTTTCGGGAGCTTTGAGCTGAACAGACAAGAGCCCCAAGATTGCCATAAATTATCTGCTTACTATTCTCATTGTTGCCTCTCGCCCTCGCCAACGCTCATGAAAAAAAAGGGGATTTTTGATCCATCAATCAGTCAGCGATATACAACATGTTTTGACTGACCGAAAATTGAAATATTTTCATAATTACTTTATACAACGTATACGTGTGTTTAAAGGACTTACGTACGTCCTACATGCTTGAGAAGCATTTAACGTGTCCACACCCCGAATTACGGTATGGGTCCTCATGCAACACATTTACACCGTGTAAACTGAGTGAAGTAAGTAAAACTGTCAAAATTGCATACAAAATTTGACCGTTTTACGAACTTCACTCAGCTTACACGGTGTAAATGCGTTGCATGAGGACCCTTAGTGTAAATTCTATCTAATGAAACCCAAAAATCGATTAGACACAATTAGGAGCCAAAAACAATCGATAGCGGTATTATTTCCGTGAAACATCGACTGTGTCTCGTCTCTAGAATCAACATCGAGTATTTTTCAATTTTATTCGATTTAATAAAAAATTAATTTAAAAAAAATATGGCGAACATTGTGCGATTGGAGGGAGACTCTAGCTTCGTGGTTGTGAACGTTTCCAACTCCAGGAACGATTCCGTTGCCTTCGAAATGAAGTATCCCAAAAGCTTGAGCATCGCGCAGCTAAAGGTAAATTGATATACATATTGATTCATATTGATAAAAAAACCGAGAAAAAGTCGTGCGTGCTGCCGTGTTTTAGAAATTTCCGGAAGTGCATGTTTCGTGTATATTCGCCCATCTCTATTTGAGGCCATTTACACGTTCGATAATGCAACAAATCTTCGTAGGCAAGGGAGGCTGGGGGGAAGAGAGCAAAACGCTACCATACCACATCCCCGCGCGTCCGTAGTCCACAAAAAGTGTGTTTCATTATCGAAATGTCTTAACGTGTAAATGGCCTCTTTCGGACATCGATGCTTGGAGCTATCGATTTTTCAATTTACCGATAGTTTTTGATTATCGATTCTTGGGTTAAAGTAGCCAAGCAATCTGGAGAGCTGGCTATTAGTAGCCAAGCAATCTGGAAAACTGGCTATTAGTAGCCAAGGACTCTGGAAAACTGGCTATTAGTAGCCAAGTAGACTGGAAAACTGGCTATTAGTAGCCAAGTTTGGCAAGATGGCTCTTTGTCCCCGTTTAAACAGGGTGACACTGGAAGGAAACACTATGAGAGTGACGGAGTGGAATGTCTTTCGTCTCTGTCACTCTCATGTGTTTACTTCCAGTGTCTCGCGTTTTGTCTCCCTGTTTAAACCGGGACTTTGGAGGTGGTCTTTGATGAATCTGAACCGAAGTCACTAACCTTTTCCACAAAGACTCGAACCAGGTATCTTGGACGAACTGCGACCGGCGAATTCAGGACTTCGCCCGGCGAATTCAGAAGGGCGAAGTTAAGCAAACCAATGAATTGTCTTGGTTTACATCATGAGAACACAGATAGCACTAACGCTTTTCTCACTGAAAGCGAATTGAGACCATCTTGAGCGAGAATTTTGTGTTTCGCCGATTTATTCAAAAAAGTAAAAGCAAGTTAAATGCAAACAACAACGAATCGAATTTGTTTGGTACTTATCTCTTACAAGTAGTACTAAGATTGGTCATGGTTTACATATGACGCTAATGCTGCTTTATTTTGTTGCGCTTTTTTTTCAATTTAATCCTTTAATTTTCAAAAAAAAGTATCACGAGCAAATTTTAGAATAATTGTTACAGAGTTACTATTTCAAAAATTGGAAATCGTTACTGGAGGCAATGCTGGGACGATGCAACTGGAACTTTACAAAGGCGAACAATTGGTATCAAAGCTAAATGATGATAATGCCCTAATTGGATCATTTCCAATTGATTATGGCATGCGAATACATGTGATCGATACGTTTTCTTGGATTCCGGATGAGAATGTTGAAAAATTCGAATTAACCCAAGAGCAATACGATATGAAGGGTGAGACAGTTCGGAATTTTTTAAAACAAAACCGTTTGGGCAAATACAACGAGGATGAGGTGCGCGAAAAGGAGGAGAAGAAACGTCAACAGCAGGAAGAAGAGCAGCGGAAAGCGGAAAGTATAAAAGTTGGCGATCGCTGTCAGGTATAACGATATACATATATATATATATACCCCTTCTGATAGAATTTCATGTTTAATGTATTAAAATAAATTTTGTTTAGGTAACGGTCGTTGGAAATCCGTTACGTCGCGGCACGGTAATGTACAATGGTCCTGTTGATGGTAAGAAAGGAATATTCATTGGAATCAAGTACGACGAGCCACTCGGGAAGAACAACGGATCGTAAGTGTCCCCTCTTAACTATTTTGGCTTCATGATATACATTCATACATTTTTCATTCCCTTGCAGCATTGATGGAAAATCCTATTTTGTCTGTGAACCCAAATATGGTGGATTCGTGGCACCGACGGCCGTGGAAGTTGGCGATTTTCCTGTGGAAACTTTCGATCTGGAAGATGAAATATGATGGCGATATAACATATTGCAAAATATCGGCTCTAAAACTACGTTTACGGCTATATACTAAGGATTCCTTCATTTGTATTCTTCATGTCTGTGACTAAATTGCTTTTTTGCTTTTGTATTCACACAACCTTCGCTCCCTAATCATACTCAAAATTTTTTTTATATTTTCTATTTATAAAATAAAATAAATACTAATTGTCACCTGATGGAGAATGAAGATCTCTGTGGGCTTTGTACGGCAGAGCAGGCGTAGACTCACGTGTCTTAGAGGTAGACGTAATGGGAATACATACGTAGTCTCAATCTACTCAAAGCGAGCATGGGCTGCAGAAAAGATCTTTCACAACGTGGTGCTCTTATAGTCTTAATAATAGCAACAACATAAAATTAAATTACATATTAAGTTAATTTTGATCCTTTCAAGCTAAGCGACCACCGCAAAAAAATTTTTCACTTTGCTATTTTGAAGAGTTTACTTGAAAAGTCCAAAGATGAAACCTATTCAAGAAGGAATGATTCTTCAATTAACTTCAATATTGCTAAGAATCTAATCATCCAATAAAATAACAGTCATCCCTGGCTGCACGAACCCAAAAAAAAAAAAAAAAAAAAAAATATATAAATAAACAAATAAAAAACCACTCTCAGACGGTGAATAATTTTTTCGAATTAAATTCAACACAATGGGGATTGAAAATAGCCGAATTTTCGGTAATATTCTACGGGGAGTACTGTATCTTTTTATTCCACACTCATGCGAAGAGAATCTTTTTTTACTCATCGACGGTTATTCGGACACTCGGTGATGGAGGAAGAAAAGAAATGAAGCTATAAAATCTTAAATATCCCGAGGCCTGTGTCTGTGTCGCTGAATTGTTAGGTCATCGCTCATTGTATCTCAATTACAATTAAATACCGAGAGTTATTCAAACTTCATTTGTGTCACAAAAGCCTTCAAAGTGAATATCCCTCGACATTGCCGTAGATTTGCTCTCTTATTGTTATCTCATTAATGGCTACACGAAATTAAAGAATCTCTATTGAGACACAAATGTACATACTTTATGACCACTGGCAGAAGGTAATCTTTTTTTATGAATGTGATATTTGTACTTAAATGATATAGTTGCGCTTTCCTCAATGAAAAAAAAAAAAAAAAAAAAAATTAAAATTAAAAAAAATTAAAAAATAAAAGGAGAGAAAAAATCTTGTGATTAATAATTTTTCATAAATCTGAAATCTGAACATTTCAATCTTCTAATTTTTTTTCTATTTTTTTCGGTTTTTTTTATATATTTTTTTTTTATTAGCCTCAATTTGTGCGACGAGGTGCCAGAAGAAAAAACTGAAGGGATGATCGAAAATTAGTGTATTGAACGGATACTCTGCGGTCAAAATGCTGCTTACAGAAGCGATGGACCGCAACACATTTTTTAGGCCGTAGGCGGTAATGCATACGACCTCATATACCATTCTAGTATACTTTTGTTCGAGCGTGCCCGTTTTGTAGAGTGAATGCCTACCACCACCACACAAAGTATTCGGAGTAGTGTGGTGTTCATTCCGGTACGCTGCCTGACAATCTCAAACATTTTGTAAGCTATTGGTGGACAGTTCGCCTACAATCTCGTATACTTTGTAATCTATTAAGAAACATGTCGCTTACAGTCTCGTATACTTTGTAGGCGGTAGACACTGTTGGCCTCTGGGAGAGATTTATTCATTGTCTTTTCAAACAGGATATACTCGAACAGGGTCTATTCGAACAGGTTCTATTTTCACCGGGTGCCGCCAAAATAGCAGGGAATAGAGAATTATGTCGACAACAGAGGGCTCTTCCCTGGATGGGAATTTAAGGCGCTATGAAGAAATAATGCTGTTCGTGCTTCCTCTTATGCGGACGTATTTTCCGGTCCCGTAGGTGTCCGATTAAGAGAGAGAGTACACTGTATAAGACAGCAGATTAAAATTCAGAAATCAAATTGGCTTTACAAAAATAGAGTCCTCGATGGCATTAGGAGACTTTCTAATAAATAGTGTCCGGACCATGTTCCAAACGTAGACATCCGTAGACGCTATGGAGTTGCGCCAATTATTGGGAAAATGCGAGAAGCAAGGCTACACTGGTATGGACACTTCATGAGAGCAAATGAGGAGACTTTGGCAAAGAAAGGCTACGCACTGGAAATTCAAGGTTACAGAAAACGGGGGCGTCCGAAACAGCGCTGGATGGACACAATAAAATGGGACCTAGAGGCTGTAGGACTTACCTCGGATGATGCAACCGACAGAACAAAATGGAGGAACTGGTCGCGTTTTGCGGACCCCGGGATAGACCGGGATAGTTAAGCACGCAAGAAGAAGAAGAAGAAGAAGAAGTGTCCAAGATAAGACCAGCCAGTAGCACTGTAGCATAGTGTACTTTCATTTAAAACTCATCGCTCAATTTTTTAAAATTTTTCAAATTATGACAGGGGCGGACTGGGGGTCAAAGGTTCCACCGGGCGTTACCTAAGAAAATAAATATTTTAAAAAAATCCTTACTCCATCAGTATTGATCCCAGATACAGTTCACTGGGGGCCCACCGGGCATTTGCGTGGTTGCCCGTAGGCCCAGTCCGCCCCTAAATTATGAGGTGCTTGCTAACATAATTTCCATAATCGATTATGGCCATTTTGATTTTACCATCCTAGATCTATTCGAATATTCTCTTTTTAAATTCTTCCTTCTTTAAGAGGCTGATCTTAAATCAATTATATTGAAATAAACCCCACAAAATTTCAGTTCAATGAGAAAAAATTATCAGATGAAGCACCCTGTATTTGTATTAATTTGAAAAAATTCATCTTAAGACGTTTTCTATAAATCAAAACAGAAGGCGGAAGCGTTGTACCTACATTTGTACTGGGATTTGAATAAATTAAAAAAGAGGGTGAAAACTCTGGGCTTTCTTTTCACTCTCTTGTGTATCCATGTGTCGGCGTGTATGTGTATGAAGGAGCCTTCATTCTGGCATTTCATCAATTGAAAAAAAAAAAAATATATATT
Source organism: Chlorops oryzae (assembly GCA_020466095.1). Classification (NCBI taxonomy): domain Eukaryota; kingdom Metazoa; phylum Arthropoda; class Insecta; order Diptera; family Chloropidae; genus Chlorops; species Chlorops oryzae. The sequence goes on along the minus strand of CM035806.1, from coordinate 4,029,022 downwards.
TTGTTCTAGTCAAATGAATTCAGATGCACCGATGAGAAGCCATTGAAAAGCCGACGACGACAGACTCTCAACTGAGCCGATTGGCATTAGTCATCTAATAATGTGCCGGTGCATGATATAGTCCGAAATAAGAACTGAAAGGTAGAATATACATACATATGTACGATATACATTGTATATACATACATAATATATAGAGCAACAACAAAAGATTGATCTGTGATAATAATACCGCGACGTAACGTTATCTACAGCGATGCACCGAAATCACGTTCCATGAAACTGAACAATGCCAACTGTTGCGCATGCGAACAGAGTCAGCCAGTGAGCCCAGCTAGGCAGCCAACAGTTGGGGTCGCCCAACCGATGCCAAGCCGATGGATGATTAGATTTACATGAAGCCAGCCAGTATATATGTATCAATGCAACATGGTCTCTGCGAACGGACATTGTGACAATTACAAAAACACGCACATTCGAGTGTGGAGCTTCGTTTCAGTTTGCGTGACAATGGACACGACGGAAGGAAATGGAGTGAGCAAACGCGCAAATTTCAAAAAAAAAAAAAAAAAAAAACCAAAAAAATGGAAAGAAATTGAAGCTCATTTCATCTTCGAGAATATTGTGCGCGGATCAACAGTTCATCGCCATCCGCTGTACAGTCAAGATCGATCGATCGTCCGAAGAAAATAGCATAGCGGAATCTTAAAGCTCAGTGGTCTTTTCATTGAAGGCAACAACTCAGTGGTTTCGACTGACCCGGGGGTTTTTTTTTTTTTTTTTTTTTGGGTGACATAAATGCAGACACACATACATGCAGACAGACATATTTACTTCCATACGAAACAGATCAGAGAATCCTACACGAAACGTATAGGCGGCGTTAATGGAATTGCTTGAGAATTGACATTGCACGAAAAAAGATCGTTATTCAATTATATTTATTGGATTAAATTGAGAAAAACATTTGCGCCCCCCCAAACGTCCACATCGACATCCACATCCACATTGACATCTAGAGATCGTCTTCGGGTTGGGGTTCGACTTTGGCGTCGACATCGATCTTGGGCTTTGCTAAGTGCCATAATCGTGGCTAACCGCAACATAAACATCTGGACTGGTGCCATCCAATTGTCGTATCATATCGTACGCATTGTGGTTGATTCTTCTTTTTTTTTTTATTTGTCTCTAGTACAAAGATCGTTCAGCGTTGTTCGGGTCTGGAATTTAATTAATTACGCGTAATTTCTAAATAATCTTCTAAGATCGCGCTGGTCTTCAGTTCGTTTTGTTTGCAAGCATTAAAATTTTCCGGATTCCAAGTTAAAGTGAATCGGGTCGAAACGAATCGAATCATCGCATCGCATCGAATCGATTCGAAGTGCAGTGAAGTGAGCTGCGATTTTATTGAAAAGGATCAAGATATCTTTTAAGCATAATATTTTCGGAATATATATATATAATATCAAAATGCGAAAATTGCAAAAAATTTGTATTTTATTGGCGATGCTTTTGGGACTGAATTCAGCAGACGAGAACTTGGGCAACGACGTCGAAAGTAACAAGAATTTTCTGAGTGTTCCCACGACCATTCAAACCCTTGAGAATGAAACGGTTCTGCTGCCTTGCAATTATAACAGTAAGAGTTAATTCATTTTTTTATTTTTTAAATCAATTTTATTATTTAATTTAATTAATGGATTTTGTTAATTTTATTAATTTTCTTAGTTTTATTCGCTTTATAAATTTTATTAAAAGTATTATTCATTTTACAAATTTAATAAATTTTATACAATCTATTAATTTTAAAAATTTTATAAATTTGTCTACATAGTTTTATAAATAATATATATAATTTTATACATTTTATTCTTTTACTTAATTTTATTAATTTTATTACTTTTAATTTTACAAATCTTTCAAATTTTAAAAATTGTAAAATTTTATAATTTTATAAATTTTATAAATTTTATAAATTTTATAAATTTTAATTTTAAATTTATAAATTTTATAAATTTTATAAATTTTATTAATTTTTTAATTTTATAATTTTATAAATTTTATAAATTTTATTAAATTTTATATAATTTTATTAATTTTATTAAATTTTATTAAATTTTATTAATTTTATTAATTTTATTAATTTTATTAATTATTAATTTATTAATTTTATTAATTTTATTAATTTTATTAATTTTATTAATTTTATTAATTTTATTATAATTTTATTAATTTTATTAATTTTATTAATTTTATTAATTTTATTAATTTATTAATTTAATTTTATTAATTTTATTAATTTTATTAATTTTATTAATTTTATTAAATTTTATTAATTTTATTAATTTTATTATTTATATTTTATTAATTTTATTAATTTTATAATTTATTAATTTTATTAATTTTATTAATTTTATTAATTTTATTAATTTTATTAATTTTTATTAATTTTTATAATTTTATTAATTTTATTATTTTTATTAATTTTATTAATTTTATTAATTTTTATTAATTTTTATTATTTTATTTTTATTAATTTTATAAATTATTTTATTAATTTTATAAATTTTAATTAATTATATTAATTTTAATAATAAATTTAATTAATCTTTCCATCGTACGAGAGTAAAGTAAAGAAACATTCTTTAGTGATGCGTAAAGCATCCCGGAATAATTTTCTGCGCACCCAGCTGGTTCTCCAATCAGTCTCGCGGAGCCTATTTAAACGGACAAATAAAACTAATTTTTTTTGTAGGGCGGATCGAGTTTCGAATAATAATAATTTTTGATATGTCATCGCAGATCTCAGAAACTCGAAACGTTGCCCGGGTCTGGTTCTTGGGAAGAATTTTCGTAATAGCTAGAAGGAAATATCCTCAGACGCTCTTAATATCCTCATATCATACTTATAAGCTAGAGATATTAAAAAGCAGAGAGCTCCGACAGTTATAAATTTCGTTTTTATCGGGTGCGAGGTCCAGGCCACAGATCAATAATAAATTCAAAATTACATTAAAAAGAATTATTGTTATTTATTTAAGTAAATGTGATTTTATATACTTATACATATATATATATAAATACAGTGTACTCTCTCCTTGCGGACACTCCTCTTAAGCGGACACCCCTTTTAAACGGACAATTTTAGCGAATGGGGTGGCGATCCTGCCACTCAAATAGTATCCTCTTAAGCGGACACCTCTGTTAAGTGGGCATACTCTTCTGGCCCGCAGGTGTTCACTTAGGAGAGAGTACACTGTATATATCCTTTTCGGCATCTCTCGATCCACCTCGAAGCATTTTCGATCTCATCGATTTCAATTCGAATTCATAAATTTTCAGGTGAATTCCGTTACGTTCGTTGGCATCGCGATGACGTGCCCTTCGTTGATTCACGGAATCCGGAAAAGTCAGCACCGGATCGTGTTCATCTCTTTTCGAATGGAAGTCTTCAGGTTGCCAATGTACAATTGGAAGATACTGGAAATTATGTCTGCGAAATCATGACCGATACAAGTCACGCCATTCAGGCCCATGCCATCGAAGTCCAGTATCCGCCAACGGTATTCTCCAATCCCAGTGGCGTGCTCGAGCTACCGGCCGGTGCCGTCTTCGAGATCGTTTGCGAGGCCCGCGGCTCACCGCAGCCGAACATCAAGTGGAAACATAACGATAAAATCGTTGAACGAGATTTGGCAGGAATACGTCAAAGTTATCTGGTCGAAATTAAGTCTCGCTCGATGTCGGGACCCATCGAGTGCATAGCCGATAATAAAGTCGGGCCACCCGCATTGGCTGGAGTCCATTTGAATGTTTTGTGTATGTCATTGAATTGAATTTTTTTCTATCATCAACAACAACAACACAACAACAAATTCTATTTCTACAGTCCCCCCGGAGGTTAGTTCCGTGCAGACGATAGTCTATGTGAAAATCGGTATGCGCGCTCATTTGGAGTGCCTTGTTGAGTCGGCGCCCGCCGCTACAATGCATTGGTATCATCATGGTCTGCCCGTTCATCTTGATTCGCGGCTCCATCGACACGATATGGAATTACAGTCGAATCATTCGCTCGAACATTATTTTACCGAGACGAAATATGTGCTCGTCATCAAGCAGGTTCGCGACTCCGATCTGGGGCTCTATGAGTGCCGTGCGGAAAATCAATTCGGCTTTAAAGGCATCCCAATCGAAGTGACTGGAAGACCAATGCCATCGGTATTCAAAATAAATCCGGGCCTACAGAATTCGACATCGCATTTACTGGTCTGGCAGACCGAGAGCCTTTCGCCGATCATTGAGTATAAACTCAAATTTCGTCAAGTACCGTCAAGTGAGTAGATGGATGGGAATAGGGGGCGAAAAAGAGTGTCATGAATAATCTTCCTTCTCTTTCTTCTCTTAAAATATATATATATAGGCAGTGTTACGCCTCAGAATCATGCCTTCAAAGTAGAATGGGCCGAATTAACAATACCATCCGATAATTCTGTTGGTAAGTTGCTAGCCTAGAGCATTCTCATATAAATACCTAGATGTATGTATGTATGTTTCTTTATGATAAGGTCCCATCTATACGACATCGTACGTCCTGTGGGGACTACAGCCAGCGAGCGTATTTGAGGTAAAAAAAAGTTTGAATTCTTTTCCTTTATATTATTTCTTCTATATTACTCCGATCAGGTAACCGTATTATCCCGGAACCACTTCGGGTGGAGCGATAACAGCAAAATCGTTCGTTTTGCCACGGGCGGAGAAGGTTGGTTGGAACTACTTATCTTGCTTCTTATTTTTGGAGAAAGAATTATTAACATAAATTTCCTTCTAGTTGAACTTCCCAATTACTCAACCGAATCGGAAATGCTGTACGATGAGGATGACATTCTGAATGAAATAACCCAAAGTTCTCCGGTCTTCTCGACTGCGAGCAAAAGTAGCAGCACATTTGTGGGTCTCTGTGCCGCGTCCATTTCAGTTATGGGATTTATTTTGTTTAAGAAATAAAAACTTCCCTTATGATGGATTGCGATTTTATTATTTTTTTTTTGGATATTTTTGGGATTTTGAAGTCTTAAAAAGAACAGAATCCATATTTGTTTAGCATCCAGTACATACACATCGGTGCTTCATTAGACGTTTTTAAGTTTGCCCCAGGGGATTGCACATTCTTCCCCCAGGTTCCCATCTTACCTCCTCAGTGAGTATGGACCGACTTGGTTATCTTCGGTCGAAATACGGTGCTATCCTCACCTCATTAATTACCACAGCCACCACGAAACTCCCCGAATGGCCATTCCTAATAACCGGCGGGATGCTAAAACACATCCCGGGGCACCGGCTCCCGTGGTAACATGGTATGCCTAGTTAACAGCGTGAATACAGCTATAACTAGTATAGCTGCAATACGCCATGCTAAGTATATGTAGGTCGTATGCTAAAATCTGTCACACCGCACTATGGCGATGCTAACACGTTTGTGACTCCATACTCAGTCGGTCTGTATTCGCCATCAGTTGGCTAGGGTCTGCGGGATTGCCAGTTCCCGTAAATTACACAGATTCCCCTCGCGGGAGACTTAAAAAGAACAGTGTGACAGAATATTTTGGCACTTGAATTTTACCCGGAGGCTTAATCGTCAGAGGTTTGATCCCTTTTACCTTTCCCTTACTTCGGCCATTTTTCATACATATCTCTGGATAACATACATATGTAGCCCCAAAACAAATTATCTGATCTGGAGGTCTCACTATGCTTACTATTTTTTTTCAGGGTCATTGAATTCGAAGTTGAAGTCTATTTATCTCCTGCGGGTCTGGGTTTATTATTATTCGGTAAGGGTTCGAACACTGACTGTTCGTGGCACTGCGTTCACTCAACTGGGTCTGGGCTTAGTCATTACCTTAAAAAAGCATCCTAGGGCGAGATCTATGAGCTTTTTTTTTGACGTTATAGATAAACCCAGACCCGATGAAGCTATATAAGATTCAGCAATTTCGAGAATACGTGGTAAGCATAGTGAGACTCCCAAGTCAGATACTCTTAGTTTTTTGTAGGGCTATATAATTTATTTATACCTCCAGTTATCTATGTTATTAGAGGGTTTTGATTTGAAGGATTCCGTTTATACAAGATTTCGTCGGGTTTGGGATCGTTGAAATCGATCTAATTGACTTTTAGTAAGTTAGGTTAGATTAGGTAAGATTAGATTAGGTAAGGTTAGATTAGGTATTAGGTTAGGTTAGGTTAGGTTAGGTTAGGTTAGGTTAGGTTAGGTTAGGTTAGGTTAGTGTTAGGTTATGTTATGTTGGTTAAGGTTAGGTCAGTTAAATTAGGTAAGACTTGCTGTCGCCTTTAAGGGTCCAACACGCAGGCCGTTTATCGGCCCGTTGTGATCCTTCGAGGAAAGACCGGCTTCCCCAGATATTTCCTTTTTATTCTTTGAGAGTACAGCTTGGTGAGAGGAGTGCGGGAGAAGGAAATGGAATTAAGTCCGTATGTATGTATTTAATGTCTATTTACACATGATATTTTAATACAATTTTCTGGAACAAGTTAAAGCAGAATCAGGTATATTTTTTACTCCATTTGCTTTAACGGATCCATTTGGAACCGTCTTAACTCTCCCACATCTCGACTGATAAAACTCAAATAACTTATTTTAGAAGTTCCCATGATGGATTCTTTAAAAAAAAAAGCGATCTTTAACAAAAGCTTTAGAAAACATAAGTTTTATTGTACAACAATATTTTATGATTGAAAGAAACACGGTTTTTCGGTATTTCGAAACAAATGTCCCTCATAGACTGCGATTCGGGAACTGAAACTTTCCCAAAGCTTCGACGATGTTGAGCAACTTTTCTAAGCCTTTTCGATTGATCTCGTAGACGGGTAAAGCTTTCATATTTTCGAACCACGCCGCTAGAGCTGGCCAATTTTCCAGAGTCACGGGAAACATCAGATTAACCGTGCTAAGTGTGGTGACAATCGATAGATCGGCGATTGTTAGCTCCTTGCCAGCGATGTAATCATTATTTTGTTTCAAGAATTCCTCCATCATTGAATAGGCCTCATGGAGTTTCCGTTGATGATACGGCAAGTCGCAATTCTCGTATCCTTTGCGAACGATTTCGCTCATCATATCACTGTCGCGACGGAAGAGAATCGAACACTCGAAGAGCAGTAGATTGATGACACGCATCCGACTCGGATAGTCCATGGGCAGTAATCGGCCAGCGATCGGATTCCCCTTCGCCACGTATTCACAAAGATGCAATAGAATCGCATGACTGTCCGTTAGAATAAGTTCACCATCGATCAATGTTGGAACCGTATGCGCCGGATTGAGCGCTTTGAACGCGCTCGTCAATTGCTCTCCTTTGAATAAATCGATGAATTTGCATTCGATATCGAGATCGAGCATTTTGATAAGCATCAGACAGCTACGCACCGGAGGGCTGCGATCATCGAAATACAGCACGAGTTTCGACATGATAAAGAAGTTTTAATATATATATGTATATGTATATATATTTATTTATTTTTTAAACTCAGCAATTCCTTTCGAAGGTGTTGTTATTGAAGAGCGCGTCAAAACTCCTCGGCAGCGTATTTCGAACTGATATCGATCGTGTCGAGCTACGGGCGGGAGTTGATTTACCTGAGAGTGAAGCTAGCCAAGATCGGTTTGACTCACGCGCGTTCAGAGTGAATTGAATAGAAGAATGTAATAAATTCGCTTTCGATGCTAAAATTGCCGATCGATATCGCTGTGGATTTACTTATACATGCAGATCGTGTATTATGTGATGATATAGTTAGTGTGTGTGTGTAAGCATGATTGAGCGGGTGTTTCAATGATTTGATCGTATTTTTCAAACAGAGAACAGATTCGGCTGCTCTTGATTTGTGGCTTTGTTTTGTGTAGCTGTGTCTCATGATAGGAAATTCAATATCAAAATAACGCTCAATATATACATACATGATATATGTATTACTTCTGCGATGTACCTAGCATGTTATTTGTATACCGATGTGTTAATGCAAAAAGTAATTGCAAAAGGCGTACTGTTTCATGCATTATAGAATCGATTATTTTTAACACGAGACGATGTCCTAACGAATGTAATGCATTGCCTATTTGCGATTACTCAGTTGTACGAAAAGTAATTCAAAATACTCTGATATTATGTAATGCATTACTATTATGCATTCTAAGTAATGCTAAGAAGTTATGTAACGCTTTGACTTTGGGAGTGAACATATGTAAGGCAAAAGCATTATCTAGCATTTCATCGATTATAAACGCGATTCCATGCAAATTGTTCAATTTATTTGCATTCCATTGTATCGATAAGTAAAAAAATCATTGATTTTGGTAATGCACTTATCATTCTAAATAACTGCTATAGAAGATGAATTTCTTTCGCGTCAACATTTGGAAAGATTTCCCCTTTCATAATAATGGCAAATTGTCCACATTACGATATCGAATGATGAATTAAAGCATTACGATTGCCTAATCATTTTCAGCTCCGATTCTTAATAACTGTCTCGGGAATGTTTTCCTGCGGATTGAAATGAAAAGTTCTCCCTTTCTAAATACATGAAGGGAAATCACATAATATCGTACAGGGAGAAATGATAATTTCGACCTATATTTCTAGCAAATTTCATCGGATTTAATTTCTTTTATTAAACAAGCTTAGAATACCTTCAGTTGCACAGGGCAGAAGAACTTCCTCAGGCAAATACATCCGGGAATTTCTTTATGAAATAGGATACCTTCTATTAGTGCTGCAAGAATGACATTCTCATAAAATTGGGGATTTATTTGAATAGACTTTATTCGTGCGCGATGTAGCAATATATGATCGAGCTTAAATAGTACATTTAACAATAATTATGAATATTAGAAATGTGCAAAGCAATGAATATTCCTGTCAAATGCGTAAAAATAAATGACATTGTACACGATTGATTTTAATCATATAAGAAAATGAAAATGCAAATTCGGGAAAATTATTAAAACGTCGTTCCTGCACGATTTTTTTTTATTTTATTTAGGATCAACGTGACTAAAGGCTCTTGATTGAACGTAATTCAACTTTACTTATAAAATTATGTAAAAAATGGTCAAAATCTCCGTTACGTAATTAATGGACAGCCCTCAAAATTACACAGTTAATCTATGTCACGTGGAGGCGCACCGTTAATTCCGTACTGCTTTGCTTGCAGTGATGCCCTTTTGTAGAAAAATGTCTTTTTGTTTTAAAGGGATTTTTTTGAGAGAAATAACGTGGTTAGGGAATAAAGCACAGATGAACTTTTACTCAATAAATATAGAGAAATTTTAATATGTTCTTAATAAAAAAATAATTTTTAACGAAGTTTGGCCATTGAAACAAACGTTAGCCAACTAGAATGCTTTTAGGGTTGACGCTTAACCTATTAAAGCTCCTTTTTTCCGTTCTACGCTTGAAGCATATCTAGCAATATAAGGAATAATGCGTGTTTTATCCTGATTTTTTAAAGACACTTGACTATCTCAGTTTTAATTTATTTTTCTTTACAAAGAACCTTAAGTGAAAAATTTTTGTATCTTTTAAGTTTTACTTTTATTTTCTACGTACATATGTACAATGTACATATACATGACATATAAATAAATAAAAAAAAAACGTATGTGATGCGAAAGCTTAATAAAATATCCCAATTGATGAATTCCGTGTCAAAACTCTCTGCAATTACGCATCGCATTGCATAAATTTTCTTTTTCTGTCTCTTGAGTAGGAAAAACAATTTTAAAAGGATTAAAATTTTATTACTTTTTGAAAATCCGCTGACCAACAGAATTAAGGCAGGGAGACCCCATGGCACGGGTCACGGGCTTGACGGCCCCGCCTTTCCCGAGTCGCCGCGCTAGCCGACTGCCCCAGTCGAATCATACAGACTGGTTAATAAATGCATGAAAGCGAGACCCGGCCGCAGATTAGTGAGGGAAGCGCCATTTTTTTTTTTTGACGAGAAATGGGCCTTATTCTGGCGTATGGCCTAATGAAGTCCAGGATAGGTAGTCCCGTTGAGAAGAGAGGGGGGCGTTTTTTTTAGTGGAATCACCACACACCCAGGAAGGATGGAATGCTGGCAGCCCGAATGGATTTTTTACCTCCTCGCTGCACCAAAAAAAAAAAAAGGTTTTAGAATAGATATGAAGATTGAATTGATATAGTCACGTTAAGGCGTAGTCTAGATTCCTTTTTTGCACAAGGTAGAGAAAATTGTAAAGATTTTTTTTTATGTGTAGGGAATTTATTTTCTTTTCTGAGGATTGTGGGGAATTAAAGAAATTTTCCTACTGGCAGCACTGTCTGCTTGTCGCTTGTCAAGTTGGAAAAGTAGTTTTTGAAGTTTTTTGCTTTGGTTATTTTGACATTTTACGATTTATTTATGTATTTATTTTCTTTATTTTGCACAAACGCTGGAAAAAAAGTTTTTGTTTGTGTAACGCCAAGTTTTAATTTTTCTTATTGCAAATGATAAATTTTATAGCAAACAATCACAAGGGACTGTTCATTGTACGAGGGTCGATCAATATTTCCGTGAATTTTTGAATTTCCCGCGTCGAAATTAAAAAGAAAAATTGCTCCTGTCAACAGGTAACGGATCATTGACTCCTGTCAAAATTTTAACAATCTACGGCATTTTAGTTTGTGTTAATTATATGTCTTTCTTCTAAACATTGAAATTTGTGTTTTTAATATGTCGAAAACCCGCAAATTATGCTGAATAATTTTGCCAAAGAGAACTAGTATTTTACTATATCCAATATAGCCAAATGGTTCCCACAGAATCAGTAAAGCGGTATTTCAAGGGAGAAGTGATGACTTTATGCCCACAGAAGAAGAAGAACTAGTACTGGTGGAGTTGAAACTAGTAAAACACTAGATCTTAACTATTCGCATTTCCTGTAGGGTAGGGATTTTGTCGTTGCCAACAAAATTCTTCCTGCCCTCGTAGATAAAATCCAAATTTTATCACATGCAACTCTAATTTTGTTATGCAACACTGTCCTGGCTCCTAAGAGCTTCGGATTTCAACCCTGCAGTAAATGTCACCAGTACTAGTGACGAACTGTACACGTGCCATTACGTTCTCCTATTCACATTTTGTATGAACGTGTATGCGAGAGCAGAGACAACGGCGTCAATTATAGTCTCACTATAGGTCTACAATTCAATTTAGCTCTAACATTAATGTAAAAAAGCTGGGCCTGAGGCCAGTAGTGTAGTGAGGGGGGCAGGGGTGGGGGAAGGGGGCAGTCGCCCCGGGCGCGAAATCATATTTCAAATTTTATGAAGGTATTTTTATTGAGGCTTTTTCTCTCCTGAACGGGGGTTCGAACACGAGCCTTCGGATTAATGAGCGGACATGCTAACCACTACGCTAGAGAGCCCTGTGATTCGCGTGCACCAAATTTATAACATGAATTGTCGAGAAAATCGAACTGTAGACGCCCTCGTTGACCATGTCAATAGTTAGATTCTACTGGCCGTGTCCCTGGTTCTTTCGTCTCTGGTGCAGCACTGGCGACATAGGGGTCAATTTGCCCCGCATTTACTGCAGGGAATCTATCTAATTTAAGAGCCATTAATTGATGGTTTCATTTCAGTTGAAATGAAAAATTTCTGATAAATTTATTTGATAATCTAATATGTAGAAGATATAAAAGTTAACGTAAACATACATATATATATATAAACATATACATAAACATACACATAAGTATAAACATAAACATAATCAAAAGTAAACATAAACATAGACATAAACATAGACATTGACATAGACATAAACAAAAACATAAACATAAACATAAACATGAACATGAACATAAACATAAACATAACATAAACATAAACATAACATAAACATAACATAAACAACATACATAAACATAACATAAACATAAACATAACATAAACATAAACATACATATAAACATACACATAAACATAACGTAAACATAAACATAACATAAACATAAACATGAACATAAACATTAGATAACGTAAACATAAACATGAACATAAACATAAACATAAACATAAACATGAACATGAACATGAACATAAACATAAACATAAACATAAACATAAACATAAACATAAACATAAACATGAACATAACATAAACATTAACATAAACATAAACATAAACATAAACATAAACATGAACAGAAACATAAACAAACATAAACATAAACATAACATAAACATACTCAATATACTTAAAATGATTACTTTTACAAATCATTCTCTTTGACAACTTTTTCAAAGCAAATTAAAGAAGAATATTTCCATGTTTATTTAAGAATTCTTTTAAAAAATTATTCGTTTTTAAATCGCAATAATTTTGATATGTAACTTAGATTATCTATAAGGTAAAAAATTTGAAAGTAACGTTTTCTTTCACAGGATACCAAAAAATCCTTGCGTCACTAATTCGCAAATTTGAACGCAACCCCTCAAAACGAGACGGAGCTCTCTCGCGGCTGCAAGTGCTTTTAAATCTGTAAAGTTCTCGGAGTTGCCTTCGAAAACGAAACGCAAACGGACGTGCTGGTCCACGAAAAATTCAAAAAAAAAAAAAAAAAATTAATAAATAAATAATAATAACAATTAATAAATAAATAAATAAAAATTAATAAAAATTCAAATAAGAGACAAAGAAAAAAAAAATTCGAAAAATTAGAATATACTTCGAAAAAAAAAGGAGAAAAAAATCATATTCAAAATACAAATTCTTAATAAAAAAAAAAAAGATATTAAGAACGGAAAATTGAAAAAGAAATGGATATGGAAATGGAAATGCCAACAAAGTGAAACAACAGAACGAAAGGATTTCAATGATTGGGCATCCAAAGGAATTTTTCCGATTGTCGTTAGTCAAATTCGTGATATGTTCAAATGTTTTAAAATCATCCAACGAAGCTGAGGAGGCAGCGAAAGCATGTGCTGCAAACTGCCTTAAATCCTAAATCAATCAACTAGTCAATCGACACAGTATCACGTTATCAACTAGTGAGCCAATAAATAAATCCATCCCCTTCATCTGAGTGAATCATCATCAAAATCATCAGCGAAAAGGACAACTTCAACAAACACCAACAATAGCAGCAACACCACCAGCAACACCACCAACAACAATACCAACAACATCAACAAAAGGACGTGAAAGATGACGACAGATTTGCTGTTCCCGAAAATAGCGGATTGCTCATACGTCTCCTGCTACTGGTAAGCTCAATTTCTTTCCTCTTATTCTCGTTCTTTAAGTAGCAGCCACTTCACATCCTTGTATCCTTGCGCTGCTGCTGCTGGCTGCGGCGGCTTTCACGTTGCGTGTATTGCGCTATACTCAAAGCTGAAAGTGTAGTATGAAATTAGGTCAAACGGTCACGTTGGGGGTTTTTTGTTAATGAAATTCTTTGATAATTCAATACATCACTTCAGATATGGCGAAATTCGAATTCGAATTCGATTTGACATTGAAGCCCAACACTATCCTGGAGCGTTTTTATTTATTTATTTATTTTTTTCAACCCACTAACATCGACTTGAATCTCTTAAAATCGCCTCAAACACAAACAAAAACCAAGAAA